>JASDQU011311657.1:19883-34374 GCA_032191745.1 Picea mariana
AGAAAGCTTAGAAGACTACCTAGAGAGGTTCTTATACAATTACCAAAAGACTAAGTATTTTTCCTTAGATACAACTACAATTAGGACTGTCTTTCTAAAGGGTGTGAGGGACAATTGCATTGAAGTATTAAACCTCATGAGATCTGGGGACGTATACCAAAATCCATTTGCAGACATAGCAGAGTATTGTAAAAGATACTCTCGCAGTCAAGCTAAAACGAGGAAAAGTATAAGGGACCCTACTAACAAAATTGCTATACCCACATCCGAAGGTGTCACGAGGATTGAACTAGGAAATATATTGGAAAAATTTAAAACAAATATCCTACACACCATCAGTGGCCAACTAGATACCATGAAAATTAAAAGAAAATGTTGCATTTGCAATTTTCTGTCATCAGTGTAGGAGGAAACACCCTGAAAAGGAATGCCTCCTCAATGTTATTGAAATCTATGGTATTTTCACAGAGGACCATCCTACTAACAAATTCCCTTCTCTTCCCGGACTCAAGGCCATGTTCAAGGGAGGAGGAGAACCTGAGACATCCTAACCCCCCTAGGAGACCATGGAGACAACAAAACCCTAGCATGTTTGCTGACCCAATTAAAAAATACCCCAACAACAATGGGTACCCCTCATGTCTTATCCTCAGTGGCCGACACAAACCCAACCTTGGCAACATGGGTGGAGAGGACCTGTATATGTAAATGTCCCCTTTCAACCAACAAAGTTTCCCACCTATCCACAATATCCTTCGAATATTTCATAGTTTCTCCCAGGATTTAACCCCCCTGCTCTTCTTTCACCCCCACAACCACAACAACCACTTGCACTACCCATGAATCCAAATATGCATCAATCAATGCAAGTTGCACCCATCCAAAACCCTCCTCGGCCTACCCCTATTCCTGCACAACCTATCCCTAACCCAAATAACAGACCGACACAACCTATACAAAACATTGAAGTACAATCCTTTCCTACATATGTAATAATGCCACCTCCATTTAATGGAATTGAATTAAGATCAGGAAGGATTGTAAACAAAACAAATCCCACTATGGTCATTCAAGAGGAACAAGTGCATAATCACACAAACCAAGAAGAGCAAATAGATGTTCAAACGGTTCGACGAGAAGAACATATGATTGATCCATTGAATGAAAAAATAAACACTCTAGTACCACAAGAAATCCCTTCTTCCAACTCCATTGAAGCAGAAACACCCCATGAAATGAATCCCCCTTACCCAGAAAGGCTGCTTGTAAAGAAAAATGAGGAACCTCTAGAACATAATCTAGAGACTGAACTCCAGAATATATGTGTAAAGATCCCACTACTACAGGCCATTAAATACATACCTATCTATGCTAAAATTGTAAGGGACCTTTGCATTAAAAATCCAGGGAGAAAGAGGAAGGAACCTCCTGTCATACGGGTGGTAGGGCAGTTATCCGAATTTATAACAGAAATGCCTTCGAAGTATAGTGATCTAGGGAACCTAGTGGTAACCATATAAATCAATGGTGTTGCCTTACCTAATACATTGATAGATCTAGGGGTAGCAATAAATGTGATGTCAGTAAACACTATGAAAACACTGCAACTAGATCACTTAAGACCTACACAAACTTTGCTAAAGCTTGCAGATAAATCATTCATCACCCCAGTAGGAAGTTTAGATGATATAACAGTGACATTGGCCTCTTGGGAATACCCTGTGGATTTCTTGGTAATCTATCTCAAATTCCCCAAACCAGGACACCCAGTGGTACTCGGTCGACCTTGGTTGGCCACTGTTGATGCATTCATCAGTTGTTGATCTAGAGAAATGACAATTTCCAATGGTACCCAAAGTCAGAAACTTATCCCTTTCCCCCCGCCCAACTAACCACTAAAGTTCCTCTCTGGTTGGAGAATCCTTATGGGGAGGAGGACTGTACTTATACCTTGTTGAGACTTGAACAAGTAAAAGGAGTACAAGAACACTCTGAAGAACAAATCTTATGTCTATTCTTGGATTCTTCGGCATGCATTGACTATCCCCAATCTTTCCCTAATTACACACACATCTTTAGCCCTGAATTTCAAGAAACTTGGCACCCTTCCACTTCTACAATAGCCACTCTTTCACAAGCAGAGGAAGGGAAGGAATCTATTGTCCAAGATGTTGAAATCAGTCCTGGGAAGTCCTTATATATCAATGTCAGCCTAGAAACAGACCAACAACAAAAGATGGTACAAATGATTCAAGGGAAATCTGATGTGTTTGCATGGGATTACTCTGACATGAAAGGGATCCACCTAGATACATGTATGCATTATATTTACACTAACGATCAGATCATACTTGTCTGATAGCCCCAGAGAAGAATCAACCCAGCCTTGAAAGATATAGTAAAGGAAAAACTCCAAAAAATCCTACAAGACAATTTCATTTACCATATATCAAATAGCAAATGGGTCTCCTCATTAGTTATTGTACGAAAGAAAAATGGGAAATGGAGGATTTGTGTGGACTTTTGAGAACTAAAAAAGGATACCTATAGGGACTACTTCCCTTTACCTTTCATAGATCAGGTCTTGGATACTTTATCTAGGAAGAGGTACTTTTCTTTCCTGGATGGGTTTAGTGGTTACAACCAAATACAAATTTCACCAGAAGACCAGGATAAAACCACATTCACCTATCCTTGGGGAACCTATGCCTATAGGGTTCTCCCCTTTGGGTTATGTAATGCCCCTGCTACCTTTTAGAGGGTTGTCTTGGCTATTTTCTCTGATCTGACCAATGATTGTGTGGAAGTCTAAATGGATGACTTCACGATATATGGGGATGATTTCCAACATGCATTGGATAATTTGAAAAAGGTACTATTTAGATGTAAAGAGACCAAGTCATGAAAAATTGAGAATGCTGCTTACTGAAGGAATTGTTCTAGGTCACCACATCTCCGGTACCGGAATAAGAGTGGACCCTGCCAAAATCGACATTATTTCCCAAATTAAGATCCCTAGTTCACAAAAGGAAATCAGAAGTTTCTTAGGGCATGTTGGCTACTATAGGAGGTTTATTCAAAATTTTACAAACCTAGTTGCCCCCCTTTTCAAACTAATAACAAAAGATGTTGAATTCTATTGGGATGAGCAATGCCAAATCTTCTTTGAAATCTTAAAAACAAAACTTTCAAGTGCTCTTGCTTTGAGAGGTCCAAACTGGTCTATTCCCTTCCATATCTATACATATGCCTCAGATACCTCTTTGGGAGCTGTATTAGGACAAAGGGAAGGGAAAATTCCTTATGATATATACTTCATTAGTAAGAACCCCTCACCTGCTGAAGAAAACTATACTATCACAGAGAAAGAATTTTTATCAGTAGTACATGCCATCAACAAGTTTAGAAACTATATAACAGGATACAGAATATTTGTGCACACTAACCACTCATCTATCATGTTTTTAATGAATAAACCTGTAATAAATGCTAGAGTAACTAGATGGTTGTTGTTACTACAAGAATTTAATATTAATATCATAGATAGGACTAGAAGAGACAACTTGGTTGTTGATTTCTTGTCTAATCTTATCCATACATGTGACAGTACTCCAGTAGATGATGATTTTCCTGATGAGAATTTATTTTCCATTTCTACTTTCACCCCTTGGTATGCAGACGTAGCCAACTATTTGGTAACCCGCAAGATGCCTCAAGGTATGAAATCTAGAGAAAAATAGAGAATCATTCAGCTAAGTGCCAATTATATGTGGCATGAGGATACCCTATATGGAACAGGACTTGATTTGGTAATCAAAAGATGTGTTCGGGAAGATGAAATGCAGGATATCTTCAGAGCTTGCCATGATGTCCCATGTGGAGGCCACTTTGCTGACAAAAAGACAACTTACAAAATCCTACAATCTGGCTTTTATTGGCTGACCATTTTTAAAGATGCAAAGAAATATGTGGCCAACTGCGATAATTGCCAAAGAATGGGAAAACCTACATCAGTCGATGAAATGCCACTCCAAACCCAAGTAGTAATAGAAACCTTTGAAAAATGGGCCTTAGATTTTGTAGGACCTATCAATCTCATGTCCCGCAAAAAAAATACATATTAGTTTTCATAGACTATGTAACAAAATGGGTAGAAGCCAAGGCCCTGTATTCAGTTAATGAACAATCTATTGTAGACTTTCTCTTTGAGGAAATTTTCACTCATTCCGGGGTACCTTAGGAAATAGTCATTGACCAAGGGACACAATTCACCTCAAATTTGGTCAAGTCTGTTACCGAACAATACAAGATCAGAAACAAAAAGTCTTCTCTCTATCACCCCCAAGCCAATGGCCAAGTGGAATCGACCAACAAAGTGATAGAGGCCATCCTCACTAAGACTGTTCAACTGCATCACAAATACTGGGCTGATAGGTTTCCTGAGGCCTTGTGGGCCTACAGGATAGCCTGAAGAAATACAACAGGCCATACACCTTATGAGTTGGTGTATGGGAAGTAGGTACTACTGCCCATAGAGTTTTAGGTAAAGACCTTTAGAACTGCCATGCAATTAGGAATGGACCTAAATGAAGCTAAAAAACAGAGGCTATTACAATTGAACGAGCTTGATGAGATAAGACAGGATGCTCTACAAAGAACCACCCTGATACAAGAGAAAAGCACCAAATGGCAGGACAAGTACATTAAAATGAAGTCCTTCCAGCCAGGTGATTGGGCCCTCCTATATGATAGAAGATTCAAATTTTAAAGGAAAAATTTCTACCAGATGGATGGGGCCCTATGAGGTTGATACAGTCTATGAAAATGGTGCAGTAAGGATAAAGAATATTGATGAAAATCCGACTTCCCTTGTTGTAAATGGACATCGACTGAAGGTTTATCACAAACCTCTGTCAAAGGAGTATTTTGTTAAAAATGTTCTTCAGACTTCCGAAATGAAACTAGTAAGCAAGAGGGTTTCCCCTCCTCTTGACCTACCATAGTAAGTTAAAATTGTATAAATTCATTTTCTGTACATAGGTGTGTCATGAGATGAAGTTTTTCTTTATTTTTAACTAACAAAGGAAAAAGAAAAAAATTGGTGGTGTTCCCATGTAGATAAACAAATAAGGAGGACAACTACCAGAGAGAGTCTTCTTTAAGTTTTCCAGACTCTTTAAAATTGAAAATACCGACGAGCAGGAACTGGCCCGGGCTCGATAAAAATCCACGGGACAGTATAGAGAGTCTTCTTTAAGTTTTTCATACTCTTTAAAATTGAAAATACCGGCGATCAAGAACTGGCCTGGGCTCGATAAAAACCCATGGGACAGTATAGAGAGTTTCCTTTAAGTTTTCCAGACTCTATAAAATTGAAAATACTGGTGAGCATTAACTAATCTAGGCTCGATAAAAATCCACAGAAAAGTAGTAGTTAGGATTATTATTGTATTGTAATAAACAAGGAAATGCTAGCAAAAGCATGGTCACCTTGGTTCCAGAAGAAAAGGAGTTATGTCATCTCAGTCACTGGCCATTACAGAGTACCCTACTATTACAAATATTTCCTGCATTATTCCTCTATAAATTTTGGCAACTACAGGGTTTTCCAGACGAATTTGACCACAGAACACCAACTATTCCTATAAATCACTGTCACCAGAATTAGTGTCAAGATTTTTAAGCTCTAGAAAAATGTTCATTTTTTTGCTTATATCGCATCGATGATCACCTCTATGTATGAAGGGCCACCCCTGTACCAAATCATCTCGTTGTGCCTATCCAGTACCGGACCCTATCCAGTATAAAAGAAGGGACCCTACGCTATTCTGATACTAATTACCAATTTTACACACAGGTGATCTGGCAGACAGGTAATCCGGTACTCAGGTGATCCTATTCCAACTACAAATTCTACACACAGGTGATCCGGTACTCAGATGATCCCATACCAATTTCAACTCGGCATCCAGGTGATCCAGTACTTAGATGATTTGGTACTGGTAAGAATATGACGGGTAACGTTCATCATGTTTCCAAGTCGCTGTCCAATTATTAATGCTAGGACATACATATTTGACACTTTTTTTCATATTATTTAAAGGAATTAGACTAAATATGCATTTTGAACATATAATTTCTCTTGGATCATGACATACCCTTGTTTTGTCACGAATCTCTATAGAAATTTTAGACCTCAACTCCGTGAGGAGGAAGTGTGCTACGAAATATCAAGAGTGCAAAGTGACGATGTCTTTTATCGGATCAAACTCATACTCCCTTTGTCTATTTGATAAATAAATATCATGATTCGTTGTCATACTATATGACATGACACGAACCACGAATCATGGCATATCAAGTAATGATCCCAGCCGATTTCATATACACGAGTCTCAATCATAACAACCACATCCTTCCGTGAATATCGTCCGACACCAAGCTTCCCACGAATCTGGAAACTGTTAATAGATCCAACCTACCTCGCCATATCATCATGAGTATCGATGTGACCATTGTAATCTACACTTCCATTCATAAATGATCTTCTGGATGGCTCCGCCATCCAGATGAGAATTATTTACCATTGTGGTCACACCATCTACAGACACCCTATGCGTTCGTATCCCTTGTATGTTTCTCCCAATCGATACTCTATCATCCGGTACTCAATCCTTAACCCTCTATCCGTGCTTTATCTACCCGAGAGAATTGTTTAAGCTAGCATGGGAGTCGACATGCATGAGCCCATATTTCAAATATAAAGAGAAACAAAAAAATATCAGGCTTGTAAGAAAAAATATGAACAGGCAGGGTGGGTTCCATTCTTGGAGAAATTTAAAGGCCATCATGAGGGAATTTCTCTCGTCTTTGTGCAGACATATGATGGAGAAAATGTGCAGCTTGGGGATGTGAAGTTAACAATTACAGAGGCCACTATAGCAGAAGCTATGGGTCTTCTGATGGCTGGATAAAAATACTTCAAGAGAGTGATCGTTGACAAAAAGCTCTGTCAACAATTCCTCAAACTAGAACATCACAACCCTGATTGGACCAAGGACGTCCATCAAAGATACATCAAAGAAGAATATTGGACGATGCTTATAAGTCAGCAGAAATTCCTCGCCTGCGAGGGAAGGTATGCCATGACCTTCATTTATCATTTAAATCTTTTATCACATTTCGAGGGAGGACCACAGATTAATTTTCCCCACTTTTTATGGATGAGTTTAAAGAAAATGGCAAGAGGGTTGAGGTCAGTTTCCAAGAAACCTGAGACTAGCCTTCATCATCACGGTTTAATCAAACTTTTGGTTGTTCATGCTTTAAAAACACAAGGGGGTAGTTGGAAGCAGTTACTCCAACAGATTTTCACTCAAGAAAAATCCAAGTCGGTCAAGACACAAGAGGTAGGGACACACAGTGAAGGCTCAAGAAGAAAAGAAAAGAAAGACAAAAAAATGACATCATGAGGTAAAGAAGACACTGCTATGCCCAACTCATCTCAGCCCATTGAGAAATCAGTGACAGAAAAGTCTGTCGTAGGAGAATCTGTTATATTAATAAAGAAGACAACCACTCAATTCCAGAGAGTAAGTCCTACTTCGGTTCAAAGGGGTAAAATATGAAAAGAGGGCTCAGAACCAGGTGGTCAATCAGATAGCGTTCCTGAAACAATTGTGGAAATGTCATCAGAACTAGCTAGTCAAATAGAGAAGACCCCTGAATTCCATTTACAAAGTAAGAAAAAGTCTGCACCAGCTAAAGCGTCTATCTTGGTCCTATGCCCTAAATACCAACAATCACAGAATAAGAAACAAAATAAGGAGGAGATGGATCAACAAGAGATTTTACTAGAGCCAATTGTAAAACCCCCTCTGAAATCCTCTAAAGAATTGAAAAGTATTTCTGAAGTTACTCGGCCTTCCCAAAACTCAATTGGTGAACTAAAGGAGACCATTAAGGTGACAAGTAAAAATAGAAATCAACTAGAAGGAAAGGAGGTACAAGTTCCAAATCGCATGCCTCAATATTCCAGGATAGGAATACGAGTTTTCCAGTAGAAGAAAACCCCAGAATTTACAATTCAAGCCCGTAAGATAAAAGTCAAGTCAACACAAGAGGAACATGTGTCCAGGCCTACCCCTATCAGTAAATCTAAGAAAAGGAAACTGTTTGAAGAAACTCCTACCCCTATCAGCAAGTCTAAGAAAGCCTCACCACCCATATGCAGGACCACCAAAAGTATGGCCAAACAGGCGACAACTCCAAACATACCTTCTCCTCAAAGAGAATCTATGGATATTCCAAGTTCTCCAGAAAAAGAGTGGTTGGGGAGCTACCATGAGTGAAACAGAAGGACTGGTAACAACAAGTGAGACAAAAGGGTTGGTAACAGAGACTTTAATGGATTTGAGGAAAGGAAAAGAAGCTCGAGAGGTGGTAACTCAGGAATCACTCACACCGAGTCCAGGCAAGTCCCTGAGCAGACGAAAGATGATAATAAAGGCTCTGAGGAGTTTGAGGAAATAAAAAGAGGCTCGAGAGATGGTGGCCAAGAAAGTACTCACACCAAGCCTAGACAAGTCCCTAAATGAACAAACATTATTAATAGAAATTGAGAGATTGAAGAAAAAAATTGAAGAATACAAAATCTTAGACAAGCATATCAAGGTAGAGAATGCAGAATTGAAAGAGCAGCATGCAGAGGTCTCTACCAAACTTGACAAGGTCTTATGATTGATCCATTACACTAGGGTGATCAAGAAATAATTGAAGAGTGAAGCTTCTGGTGTTAACATCCTACAATCTAAGGAATGACAGAGGAGGGTCCAATTGTGCAAAAAGTTTTTGGGTATCATTTTTTTATAACGTTGCATGAGGACATGCAACATCTTCAGCATGGGGGAAATGTTGAGTCTCTATTTTGACATAAGATAATGCCCTATCTTACCCTATATCTAAGATTTGTTTCCTCTGTTATAAACCTATACTGGACTACTCCCTCCCAAAACACACGCCTAATAGCTATGTCATGTCTACAAGAGGTAATTGGTGATTTAAAGCATGTTTGTTTAACTTTCTTAAATTAATTCGATTGAAAATGTTTTATTTTGTATAGTCCTAATGATTTTATTTATGAGCAGTCTATCTGGCACTACCAGACACCATGTAATATGGTACCAAATCCATTCTGGTAACCAAGATAGTTTTTAATCCGGTACCAACTCCATTCTGGTACCAAGACGTGTGCTATTCCAATACTACCTGCTCTGTTCTATTCTGGTACTAGACTCACGACTGTTTGCAATCCAGTACCAAAACCTCTGTTTCCAGAATGCGTCAGCTGGACCTGAATAATGGTGAATATTTCGAGAAGACAGTTGGATAGAAGTGCCCGAGTCAGTTTTCTAGTTGCAAGAGACTCCATCGCTCATGCACTTCGTGTCATGAGGATGAAGTTGATTCCTAAAAATTCGATGTAAATCTTAAATGTGAAATTTATCAAACTATTTAATGCTTGTCCATAGATATTGATAGTATCATCTTACCTTATATAAGGAATGTTGTATAGATGATAAAGAATATATAATAGTGAATGTAAGCAATATACGGTAAGAACCAGACAGTACTTATCATTGTCATGAATGAAGTAAAAGACTGCTGATCCAATTTACCAGTTGAATTAATACAGAAGATATTTTATGTCAATTCTTGGATGTGAGTGAAAAATTTTAGTCTGTTACTCCCTTAAGAGGTTCCTTGTTGGTTTGGCAAGGGCCCACTGCCCCAACTAAGGTAAACCTCCTTGTATACATTCTGTGTGTTTGTGTGGATAGTTTACAACAGTGTGTATGATTGGTCTTTATTTCATTTTCAAGATTGAGCATTGAGTTAATAATTTTGGATTGGTGTGAATAAGAAAGTGTTAGATCAAATAGACATTTAATTCTCAGATGTCGAAGGTAGCTATTTCATAATTTGGAGTGTGGGATTGATATCTTGAGTTTATGACTATAGTAGACCTAGTATCGCAAGGAACCAGGAGACTTTATATTTCATCTTCATGTGCTGTAATAAATTCCTTCAACTATACTGAACTTCCCTTGTGTTGGTTTGATTGAATTACATGAGGTTGAAGTTGGCTTTTGTTTTGAGAATGGTTGGAATTGATTGTTTTAATTGCTACAGGAGACAAGCTTCTTAAAGTTCATCTTTTCAGTTCGAGTGCCTGAAATGAACATACTTGTTTCTCTAGGACAACATCTCTTTGATTGATTGTTTGTTTATCAGTTTTCTCTTCTAGGTTCAGAGAATACTTTCGAATATTTAGAAATCTTAGAAATATGATTTTTATGTTATTGATTATTTCCTATATGCAACAGACTTAGGTAGGTTACTTGTTCTCGGCACATATGGTGTAACAACTCTTTCGATTACGAATCCTGTATTAACATTTAAATGAGTGTGAGATATAGATTGAACATATTGACGCACCAACAATGTCCTTCATGAGTTCAGACTGATGTTTTTGGGATATCTTCTTCCTTCATTCTAATCTGATGATACCCTAAACGAAGATCCAACTTTGTGAAATAGATATCTCCATGTAGTTCATCTAACAATTCATCAATGATGGGAATGAGAAGCTTATCTTTAATAGTGATCTTGTTGATCTCTCTATAATCTGAACACATATGCCATGAGCCATATTTCTTGAATACCATTACCACTGGTGCAAAGTAAGAACTTTGGTTAGGTCTAATAATTCCAGCCTCTAACATTTCTTCAATCATGCGCTCAAGTTCACTCTTCTGGGCATAAGGGTGTCTGTATGGCCTGATGTTAGGAGGAACACTCCCAAGAATTAGGTGAATATCATGATCATGATTTCAAGTGGGTGGAAGACTGTTGGGAATATCTTCAAATACTTTGGAATGCTTATCAATGATCCCTTGGAGATCTAGAGGAATATATGGCTTAGATGTTTGAACATCTAGTGAGCATAGTTGTGCAATAACACCTTGATGCCCCTTTTTCAATAATTTTTCCATGCCATTAGAGTTGATCACCTTACTGAGTTTCCCTATGATACCTCTTAAGTCAATTTCTTTTCCTTCCAATGAAAATTTTATGAAAAGTTCTTGAAAATTAAAATCCATTGTTCCTAATGATTGTAACCATTGGATTCCTAGTACAACATCAGCACCACCCATGGGTATAGAAATCATTGGAATATTCATTACATGTTTCCCCATAGTAATATTGATCTTATTGCATTTTCATGAGCTATTGATAGTTCCTCCATCTGCAATCATTACTTGAAACTCTGGTGCTGGATATACAAATCAATTGAGATATTTGGCTAATTTATAGTGAATGAAATTATGAATACTACTAGAATCAATTAGGACTATTACCTTTTTCTTTTTGATATATCCTTCAATCTTGAGGGTTTGAGAAGTGCTAATTCTAGCCAATGCATTACACGATATCGTGGGAGTCAACTCTTCAGACGAAATTGCTTCTACGTTTTCATCTTGAGATGGTTCTTGTTCTTTTTCTTCTTCCTCTTCACAATCTATGTAGAATAATTTCTTCTCACCACACTTATGTCCCTTACTGTACTTGTTGTCACAATTAAATCATAAACCTTTTGCTTTTCTTTCCTCCAATTGTTGAGGTGTTTTAGAAGAAAGAGAATTATTCTCTCTATAGATGTTAGGATTGGTCCTTCTAGTATCCATAGCCATATTTTTACTTTCAACATTTCTTTCCACCCTGAATGCATTCTCTAATGATTTGGGTTCCCAAAGACAAACCTCATGTTAAATTTTATCCTTTAAAGTTCCTATGAACACATCAATCAAGTGCTCATCTGGAATATCTGTTACCTTTATATTCAATTTTTGGAAGTTCTCAATGTGCTCTGTAACTGAACCCTTTTGCTTGAGATTTATCAATTGGCTAAATAAGGTATTTCTCCTTGTATCCTCATAGTGTGCTATCATTTTTTCCGTGAAAATTGTCCAAGTGACGAGTGATTTACGAGAAAAAATCCATTGATACCATACAAATTGATTAGGTTCTAAATATAAAGAAGTAATTCATACCTTTTGTGTATGTGTCACATTATGTAGATCAAAGAATTGCTCCATCTAAAGTATCCATGTGATAGGGTCATTTCCATCAAACTTCCTCATATCGATCTTAGGAACGTGGTTGGTCTTTAACCCAAAGTTAGAGTTTCTCCATTCTTGATTCATCTTCCTTGTGTCCTCATCATGAATTTCATGGGACACATTTTCACTTTCAGGTGTCCTCTCTATTAGGACATTTTTCATTCCTTCCATGATCTCCCTTTTTAAACCATCCATCTTAGTATCCATTATTGCCACCAATTTAGCTTCAATTGAATCCATCATCCCTTGTAGTTCATCTTTTGTCACTGTATTCTTTTGTAATTCATTTATGTCCCTACGCATTTCTTCACCTTCATCAAGAGTCTAAGTAGGATTGTTTGGAGGCTTATTTGGTGTAGAAGTTCCCTTTTTGGGTGGCATGTTGGCCAAGTATCACTTTTGAACCTTGATTTTGAGGTGGTTCTTCTAGACAATATTTATTTTGTTGTATCTCCAAAGTTTTCGGCTCTTATGGGTATGAAACTTTCTTTTTTTTAGTTCTATGATATTTCTTCTCTATAATGCCATAGGTCTAATCAAAATTGGATGTGCCAAGTGTAATTTACGGTAACTTCCCCACAACTTGTTGATTTCTGGCCTTTCCAAGAGATATCACTTGTATAGCGTGCCCAACACAAAATAATTGATATAAAATTCTAGAACTCATACCCAAAATACTAATACTATCCACTATCCAATGCAACTAGTCTCACTCAATTTGGATACCCTAGGAAGAAGTTATTATTTTTTTACACATAACACCTTCTTGAGACTAGTCAATAAGACTAGTCAGATACCCTATCTTCCACAGGGTGTATATAAAAATTTAAGATGAACCAGAAGCTTAAGTATTTACCACAGATACCTTTCTAATTTATGTGAATGGCCTCCAGATTTCAGTGTCTGAAACATTACAGAAAAACTTTTATAGAAAAAATTCTGCAATGACTCAGTTCAGGATGATTCCATAACCCTATCTTACACAGGTTGTATCTCCAAAAGTATAAGGCATCAAGAGCTTAAATTTTAACCCAACGTACCTTGATCTGTATGATAAATATCCTCCAATCCATTCCTTATGAAACATTGTAAAAAAAAAGGTATAGCGAAAATTCCAAGGTGTTTCAAATGTAGTAGAGAAACCCCAAGACCTTGAGCTCTGAAATCATATGTTAGGAACCAAATATCAATATAGCATATAAAAAACTCAGAATAAGAACTAAACACCTTGAAAAAGAGACAAATTCATATAATAATCCTCTTCGAGGGAGCAACCTTCTTATGCCCACATAAATGTTCAATTACAAGATGATTCCAAATGGAAATGTCTCCTTGGTATATATAGGAGACTAGGAGGTATAATTACAACTAAAGTTGACATAAATAAAGTAAAATTACTAATGTAATTATGCTCCAATTAAAGGGTAATGAGCCACTATTTAGGGCTTAACACCCAAATGTCAAGCTGCCCATTGTTAGAAAACAGGACCGCTGAGCAACAAAATAAAACAAATGCAGAAACAAAACACAGAAGATACACAATACAAGAGAGACATAGATTTATGTGGTTCACCCAGTGTGGGCCACGTCCACCAGAGAAATTACCAGGTCCTTCCTTTATTATTATCCAGCAAATGAAGGGATACAACCTACAACAAAACACACTATAACTTCCTCTTCTTTCTCTCAAAGTATCCTCTCTCAGAATAAAATATTCGACATCATTCATAGTCGCAATACATTTCACTCATAAAAGAGGGTTTCCTTCTAGGGAAAAAACCCTAATATAATTTCTACCGTTAGATCTGCAACCTTATAATGAACGGTCCAGATTTACAATGAAATTACAATATACTTTTACAAGGCAAATTTTCCTTCAGGGGCTTCACCCCCGAACCCCCGCTGGGGGCCCACTTGCCCCCAGACCCCCCAACTGGGGGGATAGGCCCCACGGACCCCGCAAAGGGGGTACCCCCCCTCTGCACTCCCCCATGTGGAAGAGTGTACATACTTCTGGGGTGTAAATACTTCATGGGGTATAAACACAGTTGAAAGTAAAAGACCTCTAAATCAGGAAGATAATCAAGCTCCACAACCAACAATCTCCCACTTGGAGACTGATCTCAACAACTCCATTGCTATTGTATATGCTAGAATCTGAACCTTCTTGGACTTGGAAAATTTCTCTTCTTCATCTTCATTCTTCAAGACCAACTGAAACTGAGCAAGAACTCAGTTTCTCCCTGGTTACTCCCTTTGTTAACATGTCTACAGGATTTTGGCTAGTGTGTATCTTTTCCAACTTCAAA
>JASDQU011311658.1:8360-25074 GCA_032191745.1 Picea mariana
GGCAGATTTTAATTTGGTTGTAGCCAAAGAATCCATACATAAAGGATAGAGCTTCATGTCTGGCACAAGCATCAATGACTTGATCAATGAATGGAGTAGGAAAGTTATCCTTGGGACATACTTAGTTGAGGTCTCGAAATTCAGTATAGATGTGAATGGTTCCCTATGTTTTTTTGGTGGGAACAGGGTTAGAGACCCATGATGTATGTGCAATGGGGTATATGAACCCTGTAGTGCGTATTTTGTCAATTTCGGCTTTGATAGCCATGGATTTAGAAGGATGTAAATGCCACTTCTTTTGGAGAACATGTGCAACATCATTCCAAGTGTTGATTCGATGTTCGATGATGATCATATATTATTTTAGGGGATAAATTTCACAAATGATTTTAATTTTTGATGGTTTTTCCCAAAAAAAGATTTTCCAATTTAATTTTTTTCTAAAAACGATTCTCCCAAATTCCATAGAATAAAATTATTTTACTTTAAAAATTGCCAAACTTTTATAGAAAGTTTATAAAATCCTTAGAAATTTGAATATTTTTACAAAAATATCGCTAAACACTTTACATTTTGTATATTAAGGACTATTAATATTAGCCCATGTTTCTACATTTTAATATAAATTTACATCTTTAAAATCATCCTTGATGGTGATTGGGTCAAGACCTGACATTTTTGTGTATGTCCAGGAAACAATATCCTGATATTCCTGAAAGAGAGCCTTGTAGGTAGTGACTTCTTGAGGGGAGCACATGGCACCGAGGGTGATTTTCTAAATGACACCAATTTTGATGGAAATATTCACCTTAATAGTGGGGGAAATGTTGGCCATGTTCCCTTATTCAAAAGTGTTGGGGTGTGGATTGGGATTTTGAACCAATCGATGTGCGCTGGAACCAATCGATGTGCGCTAGAGAGATGAAGTCTTTGGTTTCTACTACCTAGACATTGGTGTAAGTCGTGGTTTTAAAAGCATCCTGTGGTAGGAAGAATGACCGGTGGTGCATTGCATCTTGGGGATAGTCAGGTGTCATCATGGCCTCTAAAATATCTTCATCTGAATGAAATATATAATATGAGAAAGGATTGTTAGAGTTATGAGAAAGTGAATGTGGCATGATGGTGCCAGATATTTCACACATGTTGGACATAACATTGAGTTTTGTAGAGGTTGTATTTGTTGAGGGAGTGTAAGTGAACAATTCTTGTGATGTTGTGGTATTGTTTTCAATAGGAATGGTTGGTTCGATTGGGGGGAATGTTTCACTGGAAGAAAGATACCAGATATTTCCACAAGTGTGTGTATCATGCTCCCCAAGAGGAGGGATAATCTCTTGCCAATGAATTGTTGGTGAATTGGGTGGGGCTGGAGGAATGGTCTTCGACCATAATTGCACTAGTAGGGCATGCCTGGAAAGAGGTAAAAACTCATACTTTGGATTAGGGGTGGTGGACTCACCCTAGGGGGTGGTTGCAATACTAAGGTACCCTAAAGCATGGAGGGCCTCTCAAAGGTTACAAATGTCATTCATTCTATGGGTGAAATACTCAATGATTAAAGGACACATATAAGTGAAATGGTCCATTTAACCACATAGTGTGCATGGGCATGTTCGACCTGTATTTACCGAAGTGGATATATAGTGCATTTATCAATGACATTTACTGAAGTGTTGTCAATTGTGGTTCTGGTGGGTTAGGTTTAGGCAGGGATGTTTGTTGAACAACTACCAATGTTTCCCAAAATCTTGGTAGTCCAGGACAGTGGTTAGTGTAATGGACATATTCTAAGCATATGGTGCATATGAAGTTAGTACACAAGGTTTTATTGTGCGTAGTGGTAGTCTCCTTGGTAGATTTTTGTGGTCGTAACTACCGGAGTAGGAAGTAATAGTGCATCCTTGGGGAGATGAATTAGGTTTTATAATTCTAGAAGGGTGTGACATAAATTAGTGGGATGACCTGACATCTCAGAGAGTGCACATGGGGGTTGAACTTTGGGATTAGTTTGAGGGGTTCCCCCAAATTTCTTCTTTTTTACCCTAGTGTTGGTATCTTTTCACCGAACTGTGTGACCGAGTTGAGGTGTAGGCGGTTGAACCATAATTTGCATGGATAATGTAGTTGTTTGGGGGGAAGTGATGGTATCGGTACCATAGACAGTGGGTAAAGATACCAAACAAGTATGGATAGTACCATGTTAGGAAGAGTAAGGGTGGCTATGACTTGATAATATGTTACTCTTGGTGGTGGGTAGAAAAATGAAATTTGGGTTAAGGTTTGATGGAGCATTTTCCAATCTGGTGGCTGATTAGTCATAGGGGTAGGCTCTTGAGGATACTCTTGGCTAGATATCTCATAGCTAGGCTAAGGTGTTTTTTCCTTAGGAGGGGAATAATTTTTAGGTTATGTCATGGCCGAGGTGATCACGCACACATGGGAAAAACCTAAGGGAGGTAGAAGACGTGGGTCTCCGTGATAAGTGTGGAGAAGTGACAGGTCTTGAAAATTATTGGACCCACTTCTACAACTGGTGAAATATCTGGATGCGCCCCTATGAGGGGAAGGATATTATCTACATTTGTATAAAGGAGAGGCTCTTAATGTGTAATATGTAAAATTTTCACAATCTTCCCATTATGGGTAAAGAGCATGGTGAAAAATATAGATGAATCCACTGCTTTCATGGCTTACATATAACTACGCCCGAGCAAGATGTTGTAGTCCAATGAGGTATCTATAACTTCAGTGTCAATCAAAACTATTTTTCCCACTAGCTCGATGGGGATGTTTTGATAAAGCCATTCGAGTTGGGATGGGTGGATGTCATATTTGTGAAGGGTGATGGAAGAAAGGGTGAGCTCAGGGGAGTCGAGTTTCTACCAAACAACTTTGGACATTATGCATGTGGATGCACCTTCATCCACAATGCACCTATGGAATGTAATGTTTCAGATTGTAATGGGGATATAGAAAGATACCAACGAGGGAATTCATGGCTCTGAGATATCCAAATGGAAAGTAATGAGGTGGGAATCTGACAGGTCAACTGTCCCCAATGTTGACATCAAGGCCTTCCTTTGTGAAGGATAGATTTGCAAGACTTCTAGAACAGGCATGGTTGTGAGAAATTGATCCAAATCATCAACAAGGATATAGTTGTGAGATTCCCTAGAATATGGGTTATGCACATTGCACCTTAGAGATGCTCAGGGTATGTGTGGAACAGGGTCACTACTGGGATGTGGGATCATCAAAGGTTTTCCTGCTTGTACTTGGGGTGCTTATGAAGTGTTTGGACTAGAATTGGGACGCATGTCGTATTGACGGTTATGAGTTTGGAGGAGGATCTCTTCCTATGTTGTAAGGAGGATATTATAGTCTACAATATTGCTAGTTTGAGCCTGTCTTGGGTGAGGGTACTAACCCATTTGTTGTGTAGGGTGACCTGCTTCTTGCTATTTGGTGATGACTCCTTGATGAGGGATTGGGTTTTGTAGAACCACTGGTGCTTTTGGTTGAGGGTAGTTTGTGGAAATTGTAGGTCACCCTGTGGGGAAGGGAGTCACTATGCATTCATTGACTCCTTCTTTCACTTGTACTCAGTGATCCAGGAACAATGGTGAGTGTAATTCCCATACTCACCACATAATTCACAAAGAATGTTTGTTCTAAGATTGTTGTTCTTTCCTTGTTGTTGTTGTCCATTGGTGTTTCCTGTACTCTAGTTTTGGTTACGAGGATTGTAATTTCCCCCAAGTGGAGGGTTTTGTTAATGGGGGTTGGCCCCCTATCCTTGGTTTGTGTTGTATTTATTCTTTCCTTTCTTTTTGGAATTATTTCATTGGGTGGTCGAATTTACCATGTTAATTTGTTCAAAGGCTTGAACATGCTACATGGGTGAGGGTTGAACAAAGTTGAATCCTACCCGTAGCTTCCCTTATGTTGGTGGGGCAGTGGGATGAGGGGGACCAGAAAAATGATAGTATGGATTAATTTGTTGGGGAGGTCCATATGGGTTATAAGATGTGGAGGGTCCTCCTCCACTACTTGGGTTGTATGACAACCCTTGTGTTTGTCCTTGAATTGGCATACTTGCTTGGTGCATAGGATTGATGGATTGTGTAGGGTGATTCCCCCTAGGTATCTGTGGCGGGTAAGAGGGAAATGTGGGACTGGATACATAGGCTGGACTCACTAGAGGGGTATAGTGTGGGGTTCCTCCATAAGGGTTCAGATACTAGTTAGTAACATAAGAAGGTATGGGTTGACCATAAGCATTGAATTGGGCCAATGACTTAATCAATGCATCAATTGCATGTGATGCTCCCGATCGTTCTTGACCAAATGGTATTGGGTGAGGGGCATACGAGAGAACCATGTAGAGGTATGATTCCTAATTGTAAGTAGATTAAATCAAATTGTTTGGCCTTGGTGATGTATTCATCTTCATTTTGAGGAATGGTAGTGGCCACATATTTCACGATGATGGATATAAGTGATTTTAGAAACCAATCTAATATTTATTTGATCCAGATTATGTTGAGAACGAAATGAGATATGAACAAAACTATAGCAGAGAACAAAAAAATACAATGAAACTCAACTTCTATTAATGAATAAATAGAAAAACATTGTAGAACACAAACTGGCTAGAATGGTGGTATCTTATCTCTGAAGAGAAAACAATATTGACTATGATCATTTGCAATAAGCATTACATCACACTCCATTGCATTCTCAAAGGGCCTCCTTCACCTTGATTATATATGTGAGAGTGAGAGGAGAATAATTTCCATGATGCATGTGGGATAAATTGGTCCATGTTTACAAAATTTCGTATTCATGTAAAACACTAGTAATTCCTAGGAGGTCACCCATCCCAATACTACTCTAGCCCAAGAGTTATTAACTACATATTTCTAATGGGATCCTATCCATTAATGTTGTAGGAATGTACATATGATGAATGTAATTAACATATGGAGATGGAATTACATTACATTCCCCATCAAAAGGGTGAATATCATGGTTTATCAAATCCACAAGCTCAAAAACATTGATTCAATGGAAAAGGTGGATGGCCACCAAGATCCACTTGGATAAATCCTCCCCCCTTAGGAATAAATGGTACTCATTGCGTCAATTTCCCTCAGGATATAGGGAAAAGTTTGATGAATCTGAACCTTGGTGGGGCGCTTGCCTTGATGAAGTAGTTGCATGACTTGTACTTGGAATTATCATGTTGAAGGATGTCATGAAATATAGATGCATAATTTGCCTTGGTATGAGTGTCATAGGAATCTATCGGTGAAGATGCAATAGGAAGAGATATATAAATGGGGGATAATAGTTGGAACCCTAAGCACGCCTTAAATGGGTCATGGCCAATAGAGATATGTTGAACATATGGAATAATATTATTCTCTAGAAGGGAGCATCTATATATTGGACCATTGGCTAAGGGAGCCTTGAGAACCAAGTCAATGGAATTCTTGACTTGGTAGTGCAGAGGTACCCCTATAGGTGAAAACATATCTTTTTTCTCCTCTACAATCTTTTTGACCTACTTCTGTTGTATAGAAAGGTCTTGGTCCAAGGATGTGGTGGTCGTAGTGACATTTTGTTCACCTTTTGACCAGGTTGTGAAGAGGGAAAGCTTTATGGTATGAGAGACTACTTTGCAGCACTATTTTTCCGAGATCAATGAAATGGAAGTAGTTAGAACTACCTTTGGTACCATGTAGAGATAACAACCTTAAGTAACAATGACACTGCATGGTTGAGACTCATAAACATCATCACATTTCCACATATACAATTTTCCTAAAAGAACATCACAAACTTTGAGTGGGGAAACATCACACAATACCTCATCTTTGAAGGGCTTGATGTCATAGGGAAGGAGACTTTGCTAGATAACGTGGATGTCTCATCCTCTGCTCATCCATCCAATGGTGTATGGTTGGGGGTGTGGCATTACTGATAGTTTCATTCCTTTAACGTCCTCAACTGAGATAAGATTCTGACTCTCGTTGTCAACAATGAAATGTAGTGGGCTCCCCTTCACCCACATATGTGAATGAAAGAGGTGCTCCCCCTCCTCAGGATCCTCTAGTTCTTTTGGTTGGATTGTTGTGGCTACGATGGTAGCAATGGGTTCTACATTGACAATTTGTTTCCCTTTATTGTTCTCTAAATTAGATTTTGAGTCAGGTTCTAATTATTTTTCTTTTATCTTGGCTACCAATGACTGTTTCGAGTGAAATTCATCGATGTTGTGCCAGGGGATTTTGTGGAACTCACACCACTTTCTAGTATCCTTCTTCGTCTTCCCTTTACCTTTCTTTTCTTGCATCTTGGACTGGTTGTTGTTGGAACAGGGGCAGACCCGAGTTTCATCTCTAACAACGCACCAATAAGCCCTAACTACTGGCCCTTTTGGCAACACCTACGAAGAAGATGCAGTCTCACTCAAAGTAGCAATAGGGGGTTGCAGGACACATGTGTCTACAACTAGAAGGAATGCAAAGTAGATCCAAAACAAAAACACACAAAAATCTAGTTATTCCTTATCTCCTGTAAGCCTACTGTGCGAGCTATATCAGATCTAACACAATAATGTAGTAAAAGAATATCAGAAGCAAAAGAACACAAAATCAATCACACATAACACAAGATATATGTGGTTCACCCTGTCCCTAGGGCTGCATCCATAGAACTGCGCTTTATAATATATTAGATGAAAGCATACAGTTCTATCTGCACACTTAGCTTGCAAATCTTCTCTCTTTCTCTCTTCTTTATCTCCCCTCCCTACGCACCTAGCTGCAGGGTTGATCTTCGCACCCAGCTGAAGATCTTACAATACATAATTCTCTCTCACACAACACTTCCCTCTCTCTCTCAATACAACAATAGAAATAATCGTGCTCAATAGCTTAATCAAACAATCATATCATCCCACGATGAACCCCACCCAACTCTCTTAGATCTTTATTTATACCTTACAATATCTTTCAAACAACCTTAGGCCAAAACCTAGGTGTCAAAACCCTAAATCCCAAAACCCTAGGTGATTAAAACCCTAGGTCCACTTGACTCTCTTTTTCAGGGCTTCGCCAGCCTGTCTTTCCTTATTTCTCGCGAGGTGCTCCAAAGAATATATTGGTGACTTTCTCCACTTGCTGAGTTTTCCATGATCCATATCCTTTGTTGATTTGTCTTCCTTGGTCCTCTCATCCAACGACTCGCTTTCCCATGCTTCTCTCCTTCTTTTCTACTTCTTTGACCCACTTCGACCCAATCTCAGTCAATGTGCCTTCCACGTAGTTCGTACTTCATCTTTTCTCTTCCTTTTTCTTTGATTTATTCCTTGATCCATAACCAAGGGCCAACAATCCCCCAACACTCACCTGTGACTCGTCCTGAGTCACCGCAGGACTGAACTCTTTGTAGCACTTCGACTTGCTTTCTGTTATGTCCTTCCCTCTTATGCACATAATGTATTTTCTGTGTCTTCTACCCAGTTTCAGCTGCACCTGGTACCCATACCCTTCTTCTTTTTCTTTTACTAAGAGCTACAGGGCAGTTGGTTGTCATAATACAATTTCAACCGGCTCCCATTTACTAAACCTTCCTTCCATTCTCCATTCAGTGTCTTCAACTGTGCAACTCCTCCTTATGTAACATAGGTGACCTCAAATTTCCCAAGCCAATGTGTTCTTAACTTCCTTGGATGCTTCATAAACTTGCTGTCATATACCAATACCAAGTCTCCTTGCATGAATGCCTTCTTCTTGATATGCCTGTCATGGTAGGCCTTCTCTCGTTCCTTCTGTACCTGCTGATGAAATCCTGCAATAAATTTGTCTTCTTCTAGTTCCACCAACTATGAAATCCTCTCTTGAACAAATCCAGTGTCATCCATATCTGTAAATGCTACAATCCTTAATCTAGGAACCAAATATTCCATCGGTACAACTGCTTCTAGGCCATAAACTAATTTAAATGGAGTCTACATTGTCAGCTTCTTGCAAGTAGTTCGATATGCCCATACTACTGATGGGACTCTCAAATCCCAATCGTCTCTGTTCACACTGCAAATATTGATCAGCACCATCTCCAAGATATTATTGAAAGCTTCGACTATACCATTCGCCTGTGGGTGGTAAGGTGTTCTCTTTTGGTGGTGGACTTCAAATTCCTGAGTCAAAGCTTCAATAGTCTTGTTAATAAAATGTGTACCTTGATTTCTCATAAGGATCTTTGGGCATCCAATCCTAGTTATGATATCATCAAATATAAATCACACAGCTCTAGTTTCACTACAATCCTTAACTTCTCTTGCTTCGACCTATTTGGTCAAGTACTATGTTGCAGTGATGATGCAGTGGGCTCCTGTGCACTTTCCTGGTGGGTTGATAGGTCCCACGAAATCAATGGCCCATTTCTCAAATTCTTGTAAGGTTATATGTGGTGCTAAGGGAATCTCATCTCTTATGGAAGGTTTCCCAACTCTCTGGCATACATCGCAAGCTTTATAGTATTCCTTAGCATCCTTATGTAAAGTGGGCCACCAGAGGCCAACTCTAAGAATCTTCTGCGTTGTTTATTTCCCGACGTAGTGTCCTCCTGCGATGCCTTCATGTGCTTCTGCGAGGATCAATGGTCTCTATGCCTCCATAACACATTTCCTCAAGATCTCATCAGGCCCCATCTTGTATAGTTTTCCAGCTATAAGTGAAAAGTCTGCAACATGAACTACTAGTTGTTTCTTCTGGATAATTGTATAATCACTAGGTGCCATTCCTGTAGACAGGAACTGGACTATCTCTGCGAAGTGATCATCAACTCTTCTAATGGATAGAAACTATGCATCTAGTAGTGTATCCTCCAAGCTAGTGGGTTCCTCTCAATGATCTAACCGAGACAAGTGACCAGGTTCCTTATTCAGTCTCGCTGGCTTGACCACAATTTCAAAATCATATTCCTGAAATAACAACATCCATCTGCAGATTCTCCCCCCCAACATTGGCTTGTCGACTAAGTATTTCAATGTAGAGTGGTCAATGAACATCTTGAAATGTCCTCCCAACAAGTAGTGTCGAAATTTCTGCAATGCATACACCATAGCTAGTCCTTCTCTTTCAGTGGTAGTGTAATTTATCTCAGTTGTAGAAAGATTCCTACTATCAAAGGCTAACGGGTGATCAATATCTCTTGCTCCTGGTTGTTCTAACACTGCTCCTAATGCAATGGATGAGGCAACGACATGCACATGAAATTCCTTGCTCCAGTCGGGAAAAATCAAGATAGGCATAGTAACCATTTTATGTTTTAGGGTGTCGAAGCTCTATTGACATTCTTCTGTCCATTGAAATTCACAATCTTTCTTTAACAACTTTTCCATGGGTGTTGTTATCTGTGCATAGCCTTTGATGAACTTCCTATAGTATCATGTATGTCCCAATGCAATGCGCAACTATCTCACTAAAGTAAGGGGAGGTAGATCAACAATAATGGTGATCTTAGAAGGATCTACCAACAACCCCTGTTTGCATACAATATGTCCTAGCAATACTCCAAATGGTGACAAGAAAATGCACTTTTTCAGGTTCAGGGCAATCTGGCATTGCCTGCACTTATCCAACATTATTCTTAAACACTCAATATGATCTTTTAATAAGCTAAAAACAGTCCAATCATCAAAATATGCTTCTAAATATTTATGTAAAAATTCCTTGAATGCTTCAACCACCACCTTGGAAAAGATGGTTGGTGCATTCTTCAGTCCGAAGGGCATCACTGTGTATTGGAAATATCCCCATTCTGTTGCAAATGTGGTCTTATGTCGATCTTCCTTGGCAATCATGATCTGGTGATACCTTGAAAATCCATCCATGAAGGAGTAAACTTCCTATCCTCCAACATTATCTAACACTTCATCAGTGAACGGTGTAGGAAAGGGATCATGTAAAAATGCATCGTTCAGTTTACTCAAGTCTACACAAATTATGATCTCTCCTGTCTTCTTGTCTTGGACCACCATAGGGATGATCCATTCTAATTCATCAATGGTTTCTATGATTCCTGCTTCCAACACTCTATCTAATTCAATCCTAACCTTCTGCTAATATTTAGGATTCAGTCTGTAGGGTCTCTGCTTGACTAGTCTTGCATCTGGTTTCAAGGGAATCTTCATCTCCCCCATGGGCCCTTTAATACCCTTCATATCTGTGAACTTGGTTGGAAACAAGTTCTAATATTCATGCAGTAATTATGTGATCTTATTAATAGTGGCCTCATCCTAGTAATCTCCAACGTTTTCCAGTTTCTTCGTTCCAATATTGACTTTCTTGATTTTAATGGGCTTCCCAATAAAAGGTAGTTCAACCCTAGTCCCTTATATGTCTCTTTGTCCCTCAATTTATGTGATTTTCACGTTCCTAGGATCATCATCTTCATCGACATTTGTATTGTAACAACCCTATAATTTATGAAAAGGTGCAGTCCATTCTTCTTCCTCTTGTTCTATAGGGAGGTTAGGTACCTCCTCAAAAACTTTATGCCTTATAACTTGTAACACCTGATCTACTGTAGGGTGTTGAATTTCAAAAAAAAAATGTAGTGATAAAGTTTTGAGTCATACCATACCAATATGAAGTGGTAAGGCGTAGTTCTGCTTGCAAATACCAATTGATAGGTGTTGTAGCCAACATGTTAATGAACTTGTGCACCCATTGTTCCTGAGGAATGTTGCTCCAGGATTCCTCACAACTTTTCATGTTGTCTTTTGGGCAGCTCTGACCTATATATCGAACTTCACACCCTTCGATGTTGTTTGAAAATTGCAATGTCATCAAAGTGCGACATTGCACCCACTTTGCGATGTTCTTATTATGTGTTCCCCACCATCACGCTGGATTTTCTTTCAAGGATTCATCCAGTGCTAACAACCTCTGTTGTGATGGTACAACTTCTTCAAACTCTAATAAGAACGTTTCTAAATGATTCAAACCATCAAACATGGGTAGGTTACTTACTTCTGTGTCGATCCAGGGAACTTCCTTGGTCAATCTGGCACACCTCCACACAGAAAATTCATACATCGTATTCTTCCAGTTCTCCAGTGCTTCTTTGGAATCTGATGAGCATGCGCTTTCACTTCGCCAGCTCAAATTCCCATCTGTTTTAGGACTAATGTAATCCTATTGTCTTGCTATCAATTTGTAAATATTTTCTAGTTCATATGCGTGGTCTTCTTCTCTTATGGGATCTGTGTACCTGCGACCTTCATCAGGGTCCAGAGGTGCAATGACCCTAAGTCCATTACCCTTGAATGTCATTCTCCTTTTCTTTAGATCAACAACAGTCGAATTATTAAAGGCCCAATCAACACCCAACAACGCGGGATAAGGACAACTCTCATCCACAATCTCAATGAATTCAAAGTCTACAAATGTCCTTACCCCGTTGATGTCCACAGGGACATGTTCCAATCTTCCAAAAGAACTCACTGCCTGCTAATTTGTCATTCTGATTCTGATAGGGGAGTAAATCATCTTCAGTTTCCCCATCAGTGCCTAGGTATGCTTCATCATCACATTGAATTTTGATCCCAAGTCGAGGACCACATAATCTATTTCATAGTCTCTAATCTGAACATTTAGGTGTAGCTCCTTAGTTGTCCTTCTCTTCCTTGATACTTGGTTCACAACCCTATTCAACATAGTTTCAACTCTTCCTATCTCATACTAACTTATGAGTTGTTGTAGTTCTTGTATGGCTCTTTCATATTTAATTAAGTCAATAAAAGTATACAAGAAACCTACAAGCTTGCTTACCTCTTTTCCTTCTGCTAGCAAGGCAGACTGATCAAATGCCAGAGGCATTCCACATTCTTTCACTTCTGGTTGTGTTTTCTATGAAGAATCCCATTCTCCTCCAAATTCTCTTCTAGCCTCGTCAAACGTTTGCTTCTCCCTCCTTGGATCGAACAACTGTGTCTTGTCTACAACTCTTATGACCCCTGATCCATCTGTATTCTTCTCTGAATTCACCCTATATTCTCCTATAGAAATGCCTCCTCTCATGATAACAACATCTTTGGGGTCCTCTCCGTGAGGTTCAGCTGATATCAATTGCACTTGCGGGTTCCCACCCCATATTTCCTGAAGCTTAGCCAGCAATGATGGACATTCCTCAATAACATGTTCAAATGAGTTGCAGTAGTTGCAAGTGGTACAAGGGTTCTGACAGTCCCTTTCCAAATGACCTAGATGAGAGAAGTTATAACAAATGATCTATCCTAGACCTCGACCCATACCTCCTCCTCTTCCTCTTCCTCTGAATCCACCACAAGGGTTGAAGTTTCCTCTTCCTGGGGAATTAAAATGTGCAGTGTGTCCTTCTTCCTGTACTTCTCCTTGAAATTTGTATATATCCCTTGACCTTTCATACAATAGGTCATAAGCTCTACAATCCTTCTCATCATGCCCCATAGAATTACAAAATGTGCAATACAGGTTTGTGGGGGTCTGGACATATTTTTGCATGTAGTATCATTCACCAGGGTGATATCAATTTCCACATACCTCGCACCAGGGTAGAGTGAATTGCTTCAATAGGTTCAGAGCTTTAGAGTCCAAGTACTCATTAAATAGGGGACAATGCTCCTTATCATGGCCCTCTAACTTGCATATGACACACCATATGTCTTCTCTTTTATTTTTTCCCTTTTCTTTCTTCATATATTCGACCTACAATGATAATCTAGTTAGCTGAATCAAAATTTGACTCATACCTGAGCTGGATTCTCCCATTGGGGATGATTATAATTTCATGGTGATCTCCAATGCCTCAGCCTGCGAAGCAATCTTCTGTTGCATCAGAGGAACTATGATGTGTGGCAAGAGGGTAGCACTGAACCATTCTTTGTTCTGCATGTCTAGGATCCTAAAAATCAAATGGCCTGTCAAGGTCTTAAACCTTTGATCAAACTCTTAAACAGGTTTAACTACTCTCTGCTTGATTTATTTCATCTTTGTAATGCATTGTGACTCCGACTTAGGTTTCTTGAATTCGACAATCAAAGCAGTATTAATGTCATTTATCAGTTTAGGTTGTGCAATTCATGTACCATCTCATTGCGCGGTCTATCAAGTTTGTACTAAACTGAGCTCTCTTAACAGCTTCATCAGTGATGTTCTTAATACTCCATACAGCTTCACACAAAAACCAATGCTGATCAGGATCTTCAGATCCATCTCTTCTAAAAATAGGTAACCTCATCTCGTCTTTCATAAATCTTCCTATATTTCTTGACTAATTATGCATTGAAATACTTGTAAAAGTGCTTTGAGTGCTCTGATAACTTAGGTTACTCTGGTTACTTAATGCTTATATAATAACAGGAGGGGTGATAGTACTTACTTTTACGGTAGGCGCAGTCCCTGAAGTCTCTGATTCTTCTCGGCGAGGTTCTTCAGTCTTTCCTTCCTCTGCCCTAGCAGACTCTAAATACTCATCATTCAATAGGTCTTCTTCTTCTCCATTGTAGAACCCTTCATCTTGTACCAGTGGCTTATGATTCTCCTCAAACAGGTTCACTAGAGGAACTTCTCTAAACGATCTCCCACTGCATGTGTGTCCAACCCTTGTGTCACTATCACTGTTTGAATTCTTGAAAATTAGATTTTTGATCCGACCAACTACTGTATCTTCAAGATGTTATTCTCATGCAATAGAATCTTGATCTTCAACTTCAAAAAGTGTAAAAAGTCTCCTCAAGGTCCCTTAAATAAATACCTCTCTACTTGGCTATATGACTCTACCCTATCAACAACAAACTCAGTAATATACCCTCCAATGGTGCTATCAAATTAGTGATCTACTGCTCTTGACACGACGTTGTCAACTCTTTTGACCTTCTTGACCAACATCATTGTCCAAACCATAGGTGGTCTGAGTCTGATCTCAAACTGGGTATCTGCTAATCTGGCTAGCCACTCGTATAGCTCCTGATGAATTCCTCCAAAGAAAATCTCGTGTATATTAGTAAAGATATATATTCCCAACCAATCCTCTGTACTAATATTAGGGTTCTTATTCTGTGCTTCGGCGAAGTCTCTCTCTTGTTATTATATCCACTTTTGAATCTCTATCTTCGAAACCACCTTGACATATCCTCAAGAAGATCCTGGTCCCGACAACGGAACCAATTGTTGGCATAGGGGCATACCTGGGGTTCAGCTCTAACAACACACCAACAATCCCTAACTACTAGCCCTTTTGGCAACACCTGTGAAGCAGATGCAGTCTCACCCAAAGTAGCAATAGTGGGTTGCAGGACACAGGTGTCTACAACCAGAAGGAATGCAAAGTGGATCCAAAACAATAACACATAACAATATAGTTATTCCTTATCTCCTTTAAGCTTACTGCAAAAGCTATATCAGATCTAACACAATAATGCAATAACAGAATATCAGAAGAAAAATAACACAACATCAATCACACATAACACAAGATATACTTCCCTAGGGCTACATCCACAGAACTGCGCTTTATAATATATTAGATGAAAGCATACAGTTCTATATGCGCACTTAGCTTGTAGATCTTCTCTCTTTCTCTCTTCTCTATCTCCCCTCACTCTGCACCCAGTTGCAGGGTTGATCTTCGCACCCATCTGGATATCTTACAATACAGAATACTCTCTCACACAACACTTCCCTCTCTTTCTCAATAGAACAATAGCAATAGTCATGCTCAATAGCTTAAGAAAACAATCATATCATCCCACAAAGAACCCCACCCAACTCTCTTAGATCTTTATTTATACCTTACAATGTCTTTCAGACAACCTTAGGCCGAAATCTAGGTGTCAAAACCCTAAATCCCAAAACCCTAGGTCCACTTGACCCGCTTTTTCAAGGCTTCGCCAGCCTATCTTTCCTTCTTTCCCGCGAGGTGCTCCAAAGCATCCGTTGGTGACTTTATCCACTTGCTAAGTTGTCCACGAATCATATCCTTTGTTGATCTGTCTTCCTTGGTCGTCTCATCCAATGGCTCACTTTCCCGTACTTCGCTCCTTCTTTTCTGCTTCTTTGACCCACTTCGACCCAATCTCAGTCAATGTGCCTTCCGCGCAGTTTGTACTCCGTCTTTTCTCTTCCTTTTTCTTCGCTTTCTTCCTTAATCCATAACCAAGGGCCAACAATTGTCTTTGTTATAATTTTAGAAGTTACAATTATCTTCTTTAGCATTCATTAACAATTTCATGTAATAGGATCACTAAAAGATAAAAAAAATCATAGAGCATAAGATATATCCTGGGAAACCCTCATGGGGGAGAAAACCCAAAAACCAATTCTTCAATATAGATTCCTTCAACCAGTACAATGTCATGTTATATCTCTCCACAAATAGACCAAGGCCAAGATACCAAAGACCAAGAAACCAATACCTCCTGTGCTAGACCTACTTTGTTATGCTCTAAATACTCAAGAGAAGGCAAGTTGTGTGTGTGTACAAATCAGAGGAACTCGACCTCTATTTGTACACATAACTGACTCCTAAAAAGATGCAACCCTAAGAGGGTTCATTTTTTCTTTTACAGTCAGGATAACATTAAAATAATAATTTGTTTTTAGTCGATTTATACAATAAGATTACAATAACCTTCTCTAGGTTTGACCAATACAAATACAAAAGAATATCGGATATCCATAGTACAACATATTATTTGTTGTACTATGAAGGAAGGTATTATTTGTTTCCACACGATCTCATGACCATTGACTGTTGAACATATTAATCTATACATCATCGGATATCCATAGTACAACATGACTTTACAACCAATGCATCCAAGGCCTGTGGGTAGCTCTCAAATAGCTTCAACATGTCACCGTGGCATCCACTACCCTGCAATGCATCTATACCTCATCATGTGCACCCCTATAACTTCATATCCTGATCCAAATGGATGTTGGTGGCCTCCCACCTATTCCAACTAGTTCATTTTGGCAATTTTCTAGTTTGGCAGTTTTTTTTCTAGTTTTCGGATCCCTGACTTGCGGGGCCGTTTTGAGGCCCTAAACAACGTTTTTAGGGCTCGCCACAGTCGTAAATAGACCTTTACAACGGGCTATCATGTCCCTAAAATGGAGATCATATGAAAAATTTATGACCTCGGGAAGTTGATGTACTAACTTACCCAAACAGTGCCCACATGACTTTTGGCACTTCATCTCCTAGGGTTAGGTTTTTTCTAGGGTTTTTGACATTCTTGTTTATTGTAAAAAGACATTTAGAGCCTCATTGTAATCATCTTCTTGAAAATGAGCGCAATCATCACATCTCTTCTCAGAGATAAGCTGCCACCATTCCAACAAGCTTGTTTTTCGCTGCGTTTTACAGTTTCATCTTATTTCCTGATTGAATAGAAAACCAATTTTATTGTATCTATGTTAGTCTGTGTTAAGCATATTTTAATAACCTGTATTCATTTCATTCTGCTCATAAAATTTGGATCAGTGGTATCAGAGTGGTCTTCTCCTTTTTCGTCTTAATGCATGTCCCCAACGAGGTCAGGGTACAAAGAATTGGGTCTCGAGCTTGTTTCTCTTGAGGACAAAATCTCTCGCACACCCAAACGACCTCTCATGGCATGAGAAAAGAAAGATGGTGGGATAGGAGATGCTTT
>JASDQU011311659.1:25566-36996 GCA_032191745.1 Picea mariana
GAAAAATACAAGGGATTTTTCCCTTATTTATACAATTCAAATGACCTTTAATTACAATTTAGGTCAAAAAAAAGGTCGACATGGCTAGTTACATCAAAAATCTAGTTTTTTACATAAAACTAACAATTAAACCCTAAAATGTGCAGAAGAGGTGACTTCATGCCCTCCTAGGGTGGCGTTGGGCCTCATAAGTGAGACATTGGCCTCCATGAGAAAAATGATAGGCCTTCCAAGGCCTTTGAATCATGCCACACGTGCCACTTGGCACACAACTTCCTCCATCATGTCCATCTGACGTTGGGTGACATCAAGGGTGACAAGGGTGATGTCATGGGCCTCCCAAGGCCAACGTTTAAGTGGAAAGGAAATATCCCTCTGGGTCTAGGCCTGCCAAGGTGCCTCTGGTGGAACGTCCTTCCTTTTCTCTAGTGCAAGCCTCTGGTATATGTTTTCCCCTGGATGGGGTCTCAACATCCATCTGGTGGGATTTTATCCCTATGGAGGTTCGAGCTAATCATCTCTCCATATGTACTTGTCCGTCGGGCATGTTCTTTCAACAAAACATACACCCTCCATGGGATCATGAGTCACAGGGATCATAGAAATGTCAATCACATCTAATCAAGTTACCCAAACATGTGCATAAAACTCCCCTTTTCCCAGACAAGTGGTCAAAGACGTTATGCTATTCTACAAGCCAGGTTTGGAGAAGGTTCCACAACATCATATTGGGCTAATTCTCCCTAGATGTGGGKTGTTTCTAGGTGAATAGCAATCTAGGTCATGTAAGTGCATGAGATGGTGTGGGGGATCTTTGCGCAAGGGGTGGAGTGATGACAAGGAAATGTAGGTCTTACATGTGGGTACCTCTGAAGAGGGTGAGTTGCACCTTGTCATGGATGCAATTGTTCCATATCCCATTCAATTCCTTTTTACTCTTTATCTTATTGTTTTTTCTTTCAAGAGAATAGTTGTGGGACACTGCCCTTGCATGGTGACCAGTGGTGACAACGTTACCCACAAGAATTTCAAGGAGATGAGAAGGTTGGCTCGTGATGAGACCCCCTTTCTCTTGGCTATGCCACCAATATCCACTACCCTGGTGTGGTGAATATATGAATAGTAGTTCCATACCGCTACATTCCCATGGACCTAATAGACTGGTTCGTGATGCGACCCCCTATACACTAACTAGGTCTTGAGTTTTATTTTTTTATGGGTCCCCCCCTTTTCTTGCTGAGAAGTATTTTATTTCCTTTTTGGATATCCCTGGGCGAAGCATCTCAAGGTTTGATCTTTGGCTTTTAACTTTTGACAACTAATTTTACCCTCTGGGCCTTTAGCCCCTTCTTCCCACAAGGCAAGGTACAACCCTTGCTATCTCAACAAACTCAATTCATGAACCAATGTAGGGGATAAATGAGAGAGGAGATGATGAAAATTGATAAGTATGGAAGGAATGGATGATGACCTTTCATAAACCCACCCAGTGGCAACTCACTCCTAAGAGAACCAACTTGTTAGGGAATTCTGTCATCCCCCCCCAGGTATGGACAAGTTAAAAGACATAATGTCCAAGAAAACGTCATGAAGCAAAAGAGAATTAAATGCACATATTAAAATGCTTTGAGAATCAGAGTGACACATACCATGATGCCCGGACACATTATATCATGGAGCAAGACCCACTGCTACTTAAGAACCAGGCCGATGGGATGGATGCTACTACTGCTAATAGAATGGAGGCGCTAAAGAAGAAGGATGGGACCTCCAAGGACAAGCTCAATTCAATATGGCTCTCGATACTCCATGTCTAGGACATGTGGGCCTTGAGACATAATCTCCTTAGTTATCTCTAGGATAGGGGATAACATGCTCGACTCCCTTACCACAAGAAGTAGTTGCAACTTACCTGCACCATTATACTCTTACTCATGCATCCCCTCCTTCATTATTTCCGTTCTTACATATTTATACATACCAATATGGCTAATGTAGTTATAAAAGTGGATAAAGTGTCCCTCAAAACCCATTACAAAAGTGGACAAAATGTCCCAAAACCCTACGGTTTATAACCATTTTCTGCATTTTGCACGTTTTTCCATCACTTATCCTTTTGTCGTGTTCTTTGACTCCTTGAAGTATGCTTCTATTGCGTGCTCTGGTCCATCTTCTAACTTCCTTTTACCCTTTGATCTCCTTCTGGCATAGATCTCGGAACTTATCCAAAATGCCTCTCCAATAGGCCCCCAACACTCACATGTGGCTCATCCCGAGCCACTCAAACTTGCTTCCAGTGCATCAAAGGTCTCCTTCGTTGTTGCAGGTGTTATACTTCCAAATTTCTCCTGTAGTCTGCACGCTTCTTGCTAACTTAAGATGTTCTCTCTAGATAACAATGGAGTTGAATAAGAGTGGAAATCCTTCCTAACTTCCCTCTTTAATTTGGGTAGATGGTTTTCGTATTTATCGAGTATCATAAATGTCACCATACCCAGGTTCTTGTTGCACAAAAAGTCATATTTTTGTATTCTTCATGTTCATGTTCTCCTTCTTGATGCATTGTTGGTTCATTGTGCTTCTGTCGTGCTTTTATGTTTCCTTTTGTTCTGCAAAGTTTGGTTCTAGGAGAGTTTTCTAGACTAGGGTCAATTACTGTCGTTCGCGGGACTTATTCTTACACTGGCGTTGTAGTTTACTAATAACTTTGTACTGTGGATTTAGGTGGTTTCATCGTCCTCCACTATACTCTACTCAACTCCTCTACCCTTTGTTCTTTCTCTGCATTGTGCTCAAATTCTACTCGACTCTTCTTCCTATCTCAAATGGATAAGAACCAATGGCTTGTCCTTTTCCGCTTATTTTAGAGTGAGCTAGCTCTATGCATCCTTTACTTGCAATATCATCCGAGTGTACTTATACTCATTTCCTGCAAAAATGTTATGTCCTTTGGCATATTCCGGTCCGAATTAATCATCCTGTACAAATATTTGTCACACTCGTTCCTGCCATCTTTCGATTGAAGTCAATTTCAATTTTTTTTCATGTCGGTTTTAATTATGACTACACGCTCCATTACATTCTTTTATACTTCATTTCCAACTATAGTTTCCTTTCGTGCATGAACACTATGTATCTTTGGAGAACTCTTCGTTCAATTTGGCAATCAGTTAAGATATTTTGCATTTAATAGTACGCAATGCCAATACTTCGTCGTCATGATAACACTTGATTTCACGTCTCCTCATGTGGTATGTTGAATTCTTCTTAGATGTCATATGTGCATTCACGTCTCTTTGTGCTATCACTCCCTTCTGACCAGACTTGTTTTCTTTGTCAGTGTTTCCTTCTACATATTTTTCTCTTATCTGCGACAATTTCATGCATCCCCTTTTCACATATAACCAAAACTCTTGTACCTCATCAACGTCTGACCTCTTTTGTTTCATCATTTTTCCTATGTTTCTTGTTTTTCTATTTTTTTTATATTTTACTTCCTATAGAACACTATGATACAATTTTAAACTACGCAACTCCTCTAGTGCATGAAAGGACAGTCGTCCCTATACGTTTTTCACAAGTCCTTCCACAATTTGTCCATCCAACTACTCTAGTTAAACAACACTTTTGTCAGTCACATGTTTGATCACATATGGTCCTAAATAGTGTGTCCTGAACTTTCCTGGGTGTTGTAAGAACTTCTTGTTGTAGAGCAGTATTAAATCCCTTGTATGGAACTTATTCTGCTAAATGTGTCTATCGTACCTGCAATAAAGTGATCTTCCTCTAGTATTAATAATTGTAATAGCCTTTATTCTACTGTGCCAGAATCCATAATATTTGTCATTGTCGTAATGCGCAAACTTGGTATAACAAATTCCATGGGCATGAATGCTATCTTAAAGGGTGTTTGTCCTATCAACTTCTTGCTTGTAGTTTTGTAAGCCCAGAGTATTGAAGAGATCTTTAAATCCCAATCATCWCTCCCTACGTTGCACACCTTGGTCAATGCATTTTCCAGTATCTTGTTGAAGGCCTCTACCATTTCGTTTGCTTGTGGGTGATCCAGGGAGATATCAATGGCCACCCACCTCTTCCAACTGGATCACATAAAGTTTTCATCTTGGCAGTTTTTTTCTAATTTTTTGAGTCTAAACTTCCAGGGCCATTTTGAGGCCCTAAACAACGTTTTTTTTGGCCCACCACAATTACATTGTAGATGGAGCCAAAGTGTGATGAAAAAATGTTTATTCATTGGATAGACCTTTCCAACAGGCTATTGTGTGCCTAAAACAAAGATCGTATGCGAAATTTACGACCCCCGGAAGTTGATGTACCAACTTACCCCATCGAGGCCCACATGACTTTTGGTGCTTCATCTCCTAGGGTTAGATTTTTTGATGTCTAGGGTTTTCTGATTACTTGTTGATGTTAAAAATGAATGGAGGCCTAATTGTAATGTGCTCTGGAGAATGCGCGTAGCCGCCACATCTCTTCTCAGAGATTATCTACCACTATTCGAGCAAGATTGTTTCATTCTGCATTTTATAGCTTCAACATATTTCTTTATTGAATAGAAGTTAAGTTTCATTGTATCTCTATTATTATTCTCTATATATATGTGTTAATGTTACAGATCTATGTTTCATTTTGTTCCGCTCATAAATATGGATCAATGGTATTAGAGTAGTCTTCTCTTCACTTGTTTCTTTGTGCATGTCCCCAATGAGGTTAGGGTATAAACAACTGGGACTCGAATCAGTTAAGCCTTTGCAATATCAGCCTCGCCGAACCCAATGGCCACCCGTGGGGGAAGAAAAGAGAGATGATGGGGCAACAAATCCATTTAAATTGTTGCTCGAGGAATCCCTCTCGCGACAAAGGAGCAAGATGATGGATAATTTTGTGCAAATCCTTCGACGACTTCCAACAGGCAATGCATCTTTCTCAAGTAGAGGTGTCGCCCCCTTCAAAGTACAGATCAATTTTAATATTCCTATATTTGAAGGTCAAATAGATGCGGATGTTGTAGACAAATGGTTAAACCTTCTAAAAGAGAATTTTTTGTCCATAACTTTTCCAATAAAGAAAATATTACATTTGTGCTCCTTAAGGTCATCCCCTATGTCAAATATTGGTGAGAGACTTTTTGTGAGAAAAAGGAAATAGAGTGATCTACATTATTTGTAGTCGCACCTACTTGGGGTTCTTTCAAGGACGATATTAAGGAACAATACTACCATGTTGGAAGTTATGACAACTTATATACAAGATAGACAACACTACGAAAAAAAATGGACCAAACAGTGCCAGAGTTCACAAATGTATTCCATACCTTGCGCACCAAGTTGGGTATCAATGACTCTTAGAGACATCTAGTGCTCAAGTACCGTGATGGTCTGGATAGATACATCCAAACAAAAATGGATTTTCTAGACATCTCATCCTTGGGCGCGGTCTATCAGTATGCCGTCAAAATCAAGAAGAGGCTTAAACAAAAGATGTGACAGTTTGGGTTTACGAACCCCTCACAGCAGAAGAAGGGAAAGGMAACCCCAACCCACAAAACAAAGGGCAGATAAAGGTTGGACAGCCTTAGGAAAACCATTCTAAATCACAAACAAATAAGGACAATGGGAAGACAAAGAAAGACATTGGGAAGTGGTGTGAGTTCCATAAGATCCCCTGGCAAAACATCRTTGAATGTTGCTCAAAGAAGTCATCGCTGGCCGAGGTGAAATCCTATGAATCAGATGTGGGCTCTGACTCTGAGTTGGAACCAGAAAAAGGGACACAGATCATTGACGCAAAACCTAGTGCCAYCGTTGCTACCACCAAGGTCTATCYTGGTGAACCCGATGAWCCAGAGGAAGGTGAGAGCRCCTCTTTCATTCATAGATGTGGGTGAAGGGTACTCTGTTGCACTTCATCATTGATAGTGGTAGCCAGAAAAACCTCATCTCAATGGAGGTTGTCAAGCAGTTGGCTCTGCCGACAACACCACACCCACAACCGTACACCATCAAATGGCTCTGCCAAGGGAGTTATCTATGTTTCAACCAATAGTTATGCTTGGTATATGACAAAAAGCCCTTCAAAGATGAGGTATTGTGTGATGTCACCCCCCTTGAATTTTGTGATGCTCTTTTGGGACAACCTTATTTATGGAAACGTCATGTTGTATATGAGTTTAGGCCTCGTATTTTTATTATTAATTTGGACAAGAAATTGTATGGGATGCCCAAGGTAGTCTCATCTATTACCATTTCCTTGACCTCTATCAAACAATGCAGGAAGGTCATCTCTCATACCGACAGGTTTGTATTCTTCATGGTTCGTGCTCAAAGTGAGTGAAAGGATGCAACCACATCCATGGCCCCCGCGATAGGTCTCTCCACGTAGTAGAAGCAAGTGGATAAGGTTGTGGAAGAATAGATACATCTTCTCCTCACCCACCAGGGTACCTCTGCACTGTCAGGTCAAGCACTCAATCGATCTGACTCTCGACGGACTGCTACCTAATGGGCCAAACTATTGTCACTCTCTATCAGAAAATGAGAAAATCAAGTGCCATATCTAAGAGGTGCTCGAAAAGGGGCGCATCCTACCAAGCTCATCACCTTGTGAAAGCCCAACCAAATTGTGCAGAAGAAAGACGAGACATGGCGACTCTACATTGATTATCGRGCCCTAAATAAAATCAYAGTCAAGAACCAGTACCCAACTCCRCAAATTGACGATCTTCTTRACCAGTTCAAGGGGGGAAAATACTTCAGTAAGATTGGTCTAAAGTCCAACAATCACCAAGTCCCAATAGAATAGACTRATGTATGTAAGACTACCTTCAAGTCCAAAGAAGGYCTTTTTGAATGGATGGTCATGCCCTTTTCCTTGACAAATGCCCCATCAACTTTCATGAGGATGATGGATGATATCTTGCGGCTTTTCACCAATTATTTTTTGGTGGTGTATTTGGATGACATCCTCATATTCAACAAGAGTTGGGAGGAACACTCGCAGCATATTCAACAAGTTCTACACACTCTGTGGCAGCACAAGCTATATGAAAATTTGGAAAAATGCCCCTTCGGCATGAACAAGGTCTAGTACCTAGGCTCCATTGTTGATGAACATGGGTTGCATGTCGATCCAGCCAAGATCCAGGTCATTCATCACTAGTCAACCCCAACCATACTCTTGAGATTCAAAGCTTCTTAGGCCTTGCCAATTTCTATCGTAGGTTCGTGTTGGGATTCTCCCAAATTGCATGGGCCCTTATCCAAGTGACTAGGGGTGGTGGCAAGGAAAAATTCATGTGGGGATAATAGCAACAGAAAGCACTCGATGATTTGAAGTAGAGCTTGTGCTTAGCCCCAGTGCTCTCATTACGCAACCTACAACAACCTTTTGAGATTGAGACAAATGCTTCAAACTATGTTGTGGGCGCAGTTCTCACTCAGCATGGACATCATGTGGCCTATCATAGTGAAACATTATCAAATACCATCCGTAATTACCCCACTTATGGAAAAGAAATGTACTCCATTGTACAAATTTGTCACCAGTGGAGGCATTACATTCTCAGGAAGGAGATAATCATCCACATTGACCATAAGCTTCTGAAGTTCATGCAAACACAATGAAAATTGCATAATGACCACCATCAGAAGTGGTCCACATACTTGCAACAATTTCATCTCAACATCAAGTATAAGACAAGGAGCACCAACTGCGTTGTTGACTGTCTCAGTCGACCTCTAGTTCCAACACTAACTATGATTCTACACTCCTTGTTGGGTTCGTGTTTTGACTATTTTATTGTGATTGTCAAATCCTTTTTTCATGCGATATTACATATGTTATGCTCTCATTTAGCCATTTTAAAGGTATTATCAAGCTTTATACATCAAATTGCCATGGAATCACACAAGGTATGTGTAATCATCGTTTTGCAATGGTTTTATGATTAATTCATCTTCAGTTGAATGGTTACACTAATCTAAAGTTTCTTGTTTGCTTGCAACAGGTCAAAAATGTGATCCGACCTTCCATCTAGACCTTCATCCGACACTGTTCCAGGCAGCGAACTTAGAGCTTAATTTATGGGAAGAGGAAGTTGAATCATAAAATTTTGGCACATGGGTTTTGTGCCCAATATTCCAAATTAGGTCCTAGGTGGACCATTTCTTAAAATTGTAAACATATTGAGAGAAATTTGTGGTCCTCAATCCAACCCTCCAATACTCCATCTGGAACTCCATTCGGAACTCGGAGCACAGAGGAGTTGGTGATCTGCATATTTCGGGGCACTATTATGATATTCGAGCACATGGGTTTTTCTTCCTTGGGATCCCTCTTGTTCGGTGTCCTACCATAATTTTCTTCCATCCATTGAAGATGCCCGAGATCCATGGCCTATTTACTCACTTTGTTTCAAGCATTTAATGAAGATTCCTCAACAGAATTAGATATTTAATGTTGTAACTGATTTCATTATGCATATACTATTCTGAGAGGATCATAGGTCGACCTCTAAGCTCTGTAAAAACTCTATAAATCATTGCACTAAATAGAGGACACACAAGTCAAGGGCACTCACCAACAAGCTCCAGCTTTATCGTGTTATCAAAGCGAGGCAGCTCCTACACGAAGGCAAGTGGCTCACCCAAGGCCAAATTCAACAGAAATTTCTTCATTAGAAGGGGGAACTCAACCCAATGGAGACCATTGTTTCCTAAGGGGGGAAGATTGATCTAGGTGGATATCGATGACCACCCACCTCTTCCAACTGGATCACATACAGTTTTCATCTTGGCAGTATTTTCTAGCTTTTCGGGTCCTAAACTTTCGGGGTTGTTTTGAGGCTCTAAACAACGCTTTTCGGGCCGACCATAGTCACATTGTAAATGAAGTCAGAGTGTGACAGAATAATGTGTAGTCCTCATATGGACATTTCCAATGGGATATCATGCACCTAAAATGAAAATCGTATGTAAAAGTTACGACCCCGGGAAGTTGATGTACCAACTTACCCCATCAGGGCCCACATGACTTTTGGCACTTCATCTCCAGGGGTTAAGTTTTTGGATGTCTAGGGTTTTCTGATTACTTTTTGATGATAAAAATCCCTAGAGGCCTCATTGTAATTTACTCAAGCGAATGCGCGTATTCGCCACATCTCTTCTCATAGATTAGCTACCACCATTCGAGCAAGATTGTTTCACTCTAAATTTTATAGTTTCAATAGATTTCTTTATTGAATAGAAGTTAACTTTAACTGTATCTCTATTATTTTTCTTTGTATATATGTGTTAATGTTATATATCTATGTTTCGTTTCATTCCGCTCATAAATCTGGATAAGTGGGTGGTATGGAGTGTTATTTCGATGTTGTATCTGATACTCTTATTTTAGTGTTGTAATTGTCTTATTCAGAAAGTGAGTCCCCTGGTCACTCATAAGTATTTTAGGACATACAAACCTATTCACTATGTTCTCGAAAAAGAATCGCAGAGTTGTTTTTGTGCTACAATTTGTAACAGGTTTTTCTTCTGCCCATCTGGTCAAGTAGTTTGTTGCGGTAATTATGTATATGACTCCTATTTTTCTTGTTGGTGGGTTAATGGGTCCAAAAAAATTCACTGCGCATTTGTCAAATGCTTGTAAGGTAACTTACGAATTCAAGGGTAGTCCATCCCTTCGTGATGGTCTTTCTACTCTCTAACAAATCTCGTGGCTCTAGCAATATTCCTTTGCATCCTTATGGAGGATAGGCCACCACAACCCTGCACACAAGATATTTTGTGTTTTCGCCTTTCCTGCGTAATGTCCTCCTACAATTCCATCATGTTCTTCTGCTAAAATCATGGGTTTATCGTTTTCTAGCACACATCGTCATAGTATCCCATCGACGCCTAAATTATATAAGTATCCTATGATCAACTAGTAATCAGTTGATCTAACCACTAGTTGTTTCTTCTGGGCTATTGTCTTATTGGATGGAGTCACTCCTATGCTTAAGTATTGGAAACTTTATGCAAAATGATCGTCTATCATCTTGATTGAAAACAATTACGCATCTAGTAGGCTATCATCTAGGTTACCTGCATCCTCTCCTATCATAATCTGCGACAAACGGTCTAGCCCTGCATTCAGTTTTCATGGATTTACGATAACTTCAAAACCATACTCTTGGGAAAATAATATCCATATGCGGATCGTGCCCCCCAACACTAGTTTGTTCACTAGATATCTAAGTGAAAAATGATATGTATACATCTTGAAGTGGGATCCCAACAGATAATGTCTGAATTTATGCAAAGCATACACCATTTCCAATCCTTCCCTGTTTGTCATCATGTAATTTTTCTCAACAATGAACAACTTCCTACTAGCAAACACAATCGGATGATCTAACTCGCCTTCCACAGGCTAGGCTAGTATTGCGTCGAGTGGTATTGATGATGCGTCCACATAGACGTGAAACTCTTTCTGCCAATTTGGGAATACTAGAATAGGTGCAGTTACTAAATTTTGTTTCAATACATCCAAACCCTCATGACATTCTTCATTCCACTGAAACATAGCTTCTTTCTTCAGTAAATTATCCATTAGGGTTGTAATTTGTGCATAGCCTTTAATAAATTTCCGGTAGTAACCTGTATGACCCAATATCTTTCTCAATTGTCGCACTGATTCAGGTGGTGGAAAATTAACAATTAGTGTTATCTTGGTTGGATCAACAAACAAACCTTGTTTGCATACTACATAGCCTAACAGTATCCCAAATGGTGCGCCAAAAATGCATTTCTTCAAATTTAATGAAATTTGATATTGTCTACATCAATCAAGCATCAACGTTAGAGTTTCTATGTGATCCTTCAATGGGCTAAAGGTAGTCTAGTCATTTAGGTATACTTCAAGAAAATAATAAATAAACTCCTTAAATGTTGTGACAACCACTCTAGAAAACACAACAGGTGCATTCTTTAACCCAAATGGCATCATTGTGTACTGAAAACTTCCCCACCCTATCACAAATGTCATTTTGTGTCTGTCTTCTGATGCAATCTTTATCTGATGGTATCTTGAAAATCCATCAGTGAACGAATAGGCCTCCTGTCCTCCTACGTTTTCCAATACTTCATCTGTAAAGGGGGTCAAGAATGGGTCATGCAAGCAGGCATCATTCAATTTTCTCAAATCTACACAAACTATAATACCCTGCCTTCTTATATTGAACCACCATCGGACTTATCCATTCAAATTCTATGACGGGCTCAATTATACCAGCTTCTATCATCCTGTCAAGTTTTTCTTTAACTTTTTCTTTATACTTTGGATTTAACCTGTAAGTTCTATGTCTCACTAGTTTAGCATATAGCTTCAGTGGAATCTTCTCTCTTAATTATCCAACTATCCCCTTCATCT
>JASDQU011311660.1:6930-21969 GCA_032191745.1 Picea mariana
TCTCAATTTCATGGATTTTTGTAGCAAGATTGAAGAGAAAATACCTATTACAATGAATGTGCTCTTCATGGCTTCTTAAAACTCTATGTATTTCTTGTAAAACTCTCAGATCCATTAGTTTCTTTGTAGAAATAGTGCCTTCTACAAGTGAATTATATACCCTGTCAACATAAATCGTCATGTTCCTCGAGTCTTAAGAGATTTGAATTTTTCTTTGACCTTGAAAATAAAACTCAATACACCTCACATTGTTCTATTTCAATGGTTTCCCAACCCCGAAATCTAAATGTTGGTCTTGTCCATGACTTCTTAGCTCGACGACAACCTAAGTCCTTTTTAAAACTTGAAGACTGGTGACCCACCAGGGAGGTGGTTCACCTAGCAAATTCCTGGTGCACCAAGACAAACTAAAGAACAAAAGAAAGGTAATAAAAGTGGTTACATGGATAAAGAGATTCATGAACCCCCCCTATCTATACAATCGTAGCACCATCATCCCACAATGAACCGAATTTGTAAGGAGTAGCAGAACAAAAGCATGCATAATCAATGATGATAGCATGTGAGCGCAAGAGTCTCGGCTCTTCACATTATTGTTCAAATGTTTGAAGGGTTGTTCAGGATTACATGCCATGTGATATATTATTGGTTCGTTGGTACTCTCCATATGAAAATTTACCAACATTAAATGTGGCATTGTATTGTGCATTGATTAAGGGATTGATTGGTGAGTTGATACACCATTAACCATAAGCTCCCCCTTCTTTCGATTTGAGCCAACATTTTCCCATTAATATGCTTCTTTGTTGTGTTATCGCAAAACATTATAGTATTTGTAGGAGAAGAAGCCTCCTACTTGTCTAATTCGGTCCAAGATTGAGGCTAGAGGGTTTTCTTCAAGCACTAAATTTTTGACCATATGATTGATAATAGTCTTGGAGTCTCCTATCACTTTGATGGATTGCATGCTTATGCCTTTGGCAACGTTAAGTCCTTGCCACAGTTCATATGCCTCTTCTTTGTTGTGTGAAGCAATACCTAGTCCCCAAGCAAAGCAATTTTCGATTGTTCCTCCAAGGACGATGATGACCACCCCCCACCCCACACCTGCCACCCCAAGGATCCCTTCCAACATTGCATCAAATAAAAAAAGATAAGAATGTTGAGTTGTCTTCCAATTTTCAAAATCATATATGCTCTACTGAAGCTACCAATATTGTCTGGATATTTGTTTGGATAGTATTTTACCTGAGTGAGTTATTTGAAATTGGCCAAACCATTCTTCTTAAACTGGATTTAAACATTAATGAATAATGAGATCTTTACCTTTGGAGATGGTATTGTTTTTTAATCTATACTTGGCCTTTGTTTCTATTGAGGATGGAATATTGGACTCCTGGTGAAAAATTGTGCGATTCCTTGATAGCCAAATTTTCCAACACAAGAATTTTGGTAGTGCTAACCATATCCTTCTAAATAATTGTTTGTTTTTTAGTGTTCCTCTGTATGTTCTATTCCATGTTGTGCACATTTCTTTTTAGGACTTAGGCATTCCCATTCTATTGTTTAATCCTTTAAATGTTGCTTTCCAAACTCTCGTGGAGAAACCACACTCAAGAAAGACATGATGAATTGATTCTAGTTCTACTTAACATAGTGCGCATTTAGAGGGGCCCTAAATGCCACACTTTTAGAGATTTTTAGTTGTTAGTATTTTTTCATGAACTAGGGCCCAATAAAAAATATTTACCTTTGGTAGGCCGTCTAATGTTTTTTTTTTTTTTATGGAATACACATCTCGGGAAACCCTCCAAGTACTTCCCCTCATTTCAAGGATGGTACAAGAGGTAAATTGACTAGTTGCAGTTTTGGAAACCTAACCCGGTGGGGACATCAAGTTAGGCATAATAATATATTCAAAGGCAACCAACTTAGGGACTTGACCCCATGACCTCATGCTTGTAATTCACAACACTCAACCACTCGAGCTAACCATGATGATGCTTGTAATTCACAACACTGAACCATCGGGTTAGTAGGTTGTCTATGTGCCAAATCATCTTCTAAATTGTTGACTTTGGAGGTAGCACCATATTTTGTAGCTTATAGATATATCCCTTCTTGATATTATAGTCGTGATGGGTTTCTCTCTAGGCACATAGCCTTTCAAATGAAAAGTGAACTAGGACTTTAGATATTGCATATGATGAGAAGTTAGCTCTATTTTCCAATCTGTTCACTGTCTATATTCTTTATCCCAGGAGGAGATATCAAATGGAGTTTTAATATTTTACCTTTCCATCTAGTCTTTTAAAGGGAGAAATTCTTGACAACTTTCTAGCACTTCCTTGCCCATGATTCTGTATGACCATATGCTAACATTTTTCCCATTTCTTGGGAACCAAGACAATTTAGATTGCATGAGTGAGATCGTTGTTTTTATTAGTCTCTAGATCGATGATTTGTTCTTGATTTATTGAGGAGAGTCTAGGCACCTCTTCTGATCACCTTAGAATTATTATTTTTCGAATAATTCTTTTCCACCAAAAGAGTTTTGGCCAAAGATGAGTCTCCAAAGTAGTTTTGCACCAAGTTCAAGGTTGATTAGTGAAGAGTCTTCAATGCCTAGCTCTCCATGTTCTTTGTGAGCCCCTACAATTTTCTAGTTCACTAAATGTAATTTCTTGGTGTTTTCAGCCTTACCATAAAATTTTCCTTGGTTCTTGAGCCATTTGATGCATGACACTCATTGAAGCTAATAGAGCATAACATTGAAAAAATGACAAAGTTGTGATGATGGATTTAATTAGTACCACTCTTCTTGTTGGATTCAACCAATGCACCCCCCATTATTAGAAGTTGACTTGAATATGTTAAGCACATTTTTCCAAGATTGGGTTGTAGGATTATATAAGCTAACGGGCATCCCTGGATATCTAAATGAAGACCAAGTTTCCTAGTGAGGAAAAAAGAGAATTTTGGAAATTGCTTTTAAGCGACATTCACTCACATTCCATCCATAAATGTGGCTCTTGATGTGATTTATATTTCCCCTAAAGTTGAAGTAAGGAGATCAATAACCTTTTTAAACCTAGCTACAATAATGGATGAAGCTTTACAGAATAAAAGGGTGTCATCGACGAATTGTAAGTGATTAATGCTTTTAACACCTCTTACCACTTTGATCCCTGCTAGACTAATTGATCATCTTTCAAATTCCATTTTCTTGCTCAAATATTATGCCCTTATAGTGTACATAATAGGGGAAAAGGGGTAGCTTTGGAATAGTCCTCTGCTTTCTTTGAAGAAGGAAGTGGACCTTCCATTCACCAATGGGGAAATCCATGGGTTGCAGATGCAAGTTGAAATCTAGCAGATGAAGGTAGAACTAAAAACAAATTTAAAAAGAGTATCCAAAAGAAATGAATGTCACACTCTATTGAAGGCATTAGCCATATCTATTTTGATGATCATACCTTTGTGCTTGTTGGATTTGTTGGAATGCACTGCTTCTTGTACCAACATAATGGTGTCCATTATTGCCTCTTCGACACGAAACTGCCTTGGTTCTTGGAGACAATTTTGGGAAAAAGATGCTTCAACTTGTTGGCTATCATCTTAGTCGACACTTTGTATGAAGCATTGCAAAGTGAGATGGGTTGAAACCTTGAGAATGAGAGGGGTTGGTTTCTTTTGGGATGACTATTGGAAAGCAAGAGTTGGTGCATCCTCCAATCATGTAAAAATTTTGAACATATTGTAACTTACATTTGAGGTCTATTTTTATGATATCCCAATATTCTCCGAAGAAGTGTATTGTAAAACCATATGGCCCGAGGGCGTTGTCCGGGGTGAGACCCCGAACTATTGATCGAATTTCCTCCTAAAGTATTTCTTTCATCAAATCTTAGTTCTTAATTGGGGAGATAATCAATGGGATATTCTCTAGCATTGTTGTCATATCTTCTAGATCGACCCCTTCACTTTCAGTATATAGCACCTCAAAATGAGAAGGAGAGGCCTCTTTGATCTCTTTGAATTGGTTAAGAACCATGCCATCTTTCATAGTAATCTCTTTGACGTAATTTCTCAAATTCCTCGCTTTAGCCTATGTATGGAAGTACTTTGTGTTTTTATCCCTTGATCTTAGCCAAAGGTTGTGTGTCGTTAACCTGCACAATTCCTCCTCCTATATCAAAGCTTTATGATGTTTATGAAACATTGTATTCTTTTCCCTTAGTTAATCACTAGTTAAATGTTAACTCCCCAATCTATTTTGAATGTCGGTGAGTTGAGATCTAAGCTCTTCTTTCTCTCTTTCAAGACCAATTTTTCCCATTCCTTTAAGGTTGTCTTCGCAACCTTTAATTTATGTTCCCAAATATATACGAGCAACCATTAATCCACTTACTCCATTCACTCTAAATGATACCCACAACCATCTCATCTTGGAGCCATAATTGATTAAATCTAAATGGAATTGACCCAAAATTAGCGGCATCCAGGATTACCAAAAATATGGGCCTATGATTTGAATCCATCCATGGAAGGATTCTTGAGGAGATCATGATGTTTGTCAATAGGAAGTGGCTTTGGATTAAGTAGCGATCCAAGCGAGATACTATATGTCCTTGTCCTAATCTCTTGTTAGACCAGGTTTAGAGGGTTTTATATCTACTAGCTCCCACTCATAAATCAAATCTTCCATTCACTCTCTAAAAACATCTCAAACCACACTATTTCCCCTCTTCCCAGCCTGTCTTAAAGTTACATTGAAATCTCTTATTATATTGTTGTGTTGTTATTATGTATCTTTCATTACAATCAAAGAATCCCAGAAGTCCACTTTTTCTTTATACAAGGTTGGAACATACACATTAAACACATTTATCTTCAACCATATTTGTATATGGGATAGAGTCGCCAACATCTAATGTTGGGCCTAGAAAGTAAATTCTAAACACCATATATGGTTGTTCCAAGTTGTGCAAAGGCAACTGAAAGTGTGCCCCTCAAGTTTAGTACGTGTCCCTTGCTTATCTTCCATTGGCACTTACATATTTTGACAATTTCTTCAACCTCTAACTTAGTGTTTTGGATTAGGAGGATAGAGGGTTTTTTTTGTTTTTATAAGGTCCCTTAATGATTCCACCTTGAACCTACCACTCATTCCATGGTTGTTCCAGGAGACGAGATTCATTACTTACCTAAGGATTTTTGTTATCTTTAACCCCATTGGCGACACTACCTACATTTCTATATGGGGGGGAATCCTGAGACAAAGTCTCATACCTATTAGATCCAATGGATAAACCCCCTTCCTTTGGCCGATTAGGATATATATTAGACACTGCTTGAGAATACGATTTCCCTAATTCTATTCCAATAGGTTGCTTGTTGGATTGTCTTGGTCCTGAGGGTTTTGGTTGCCCCATCTCTGTTTACAATGCTTTAGATGGTCTTGGAGGTCCCAATGACTTTATGTTGGTTTTTTCTTCTTAACTTGTTGCAATCCTTTGTGAAGTGGTTGTACTCATGGCATGGCTTGCATTTGAAGGGTAGTTGCTCATAATCTATTGGATGCATGTGTTTCCAATTGTCCAAATATAGTTGAATTGCTCTAGGAATCCCTTTCTCCAAGTCTACTTCTGCACATATATGAGCACAAGCAAACATTCCATCCCTTGGTAATTTTCTATCTATATACCTTCCCAAAGTATTTTCGATGCATCTCATTGCATCTTCATTCCAACAGTGCAGTGGAAATATGGCAAGCGAACCCAAGCAAGAACTGCTGACGAGATATCATGTCTAGGATTGAATTTAAGAGTCCATCTATTCAAGTACATGCTCTTGGTGCCAAAAAAATAAGGCCAATTGCGAAATATGAGAGCTCAATATTCCTTAGCTTCAAACAGGAAGGCATAAAACTCTCTTCCGTAGAAGTAATGTGTTAGTTATCCCTTGATGAGAACCTTCTAGTTCCTTTGGACCTAGGCTTTCATTGCCTTTGGGGAGGGCCATAAACTAGTAAACTAACCAATCAACCATTGTTTGGCCAAGGCTAAAGCCATATGTTGTGAGTTTTCTCAAGGAAGGACGATCTCAAGAATTTCAGTCAATTTCTTCATGAATCTAGAAAGAAGGAGTCTAATCCACTACCTCAAGGACGAGACCAGGGCTTGAAAGGTCTTCACTTCATAATCTAGAGGGGGACAACCCCCTCCAGAGGAAGAATCCACAAATGACACAATTGAGATCCATGCTAGGGTTTATAAAAAAACTTATGCATGTTCAAATTTGGTATAAAATTTGTTTAGACCTTATTGATTTTAAAACACGATATAATTGATGTATAAACATTTGGTTCTAGTATAAGGAAAAAAAATCATGTTTTTTTATGGAAGAATTTCTAAAGATATATTAGTGATACAAGGTTTAGTTCTTATTATACTAAACAATACTTGTAATAATAGTGATACAAGGTTTAGTTCTTATTATAATGCCTTAGCCTTGATACAAGGATTGGTTAACAAAAGATATATTTTTATGCAAATATCTACATTAGCCTCGTGAGTCAAATTTAGTGGCTCGATTTGGCAAGGAATTTGGCGAAGAAAGCATTGATCTATTTTCTCATGTACAACCATATTTTGCCTCTATGTCATGTGTGACTTCAATTGTGGTGTAACCATATCCACTAGAGTTCCAAGCTGGGGTTTTTCCGTTCTAGTTCTATTTTTTTAGTCGTATGTTTTCTTTTAAATGCCATGTCATTTATATTCATAACATTTCATATGTGTTTCATTGAATATTATTTTTTGTTTCCCATAATAGGTAAGGAAGCATTTTCTACATTGTTTTCTTTGAATTTAGTTATTAGTTGGTTACATATTTGATTTAATAAATCAATCTTAATTATTGAGGTATATGATTATTACTTTATTAATTTCTTTGAGATTGAAATTTGTAAAATTAAAATTAAAATTTTTAACTTTATATCAACATTTAAATTTAGAAAATAAAGATTATTAGTTATTTAAGTTTTTTATAAGGGTTTTTATAAAATAATAATTTTAGTTATATTATCACAACCAACTCAACACAAAGCATTTTATTTCATGAATGCATCAACTATCTTTATTATTTCAATGAATGTGCTCATTAATGTTGCCATTGAYTATCTTTATTACTTCAACGAGTGTGTTTATTAACGTTGGATTAATGTGATGTTTTTTAATTAAGGCAAGGCTTTTAACTACATGCAATTACGGTATTTGATCTCATCTTTGTGGTTTGTCTAGGGGCGAGCTAGGGTTTGACAGTCACGGCCACAACAAAGAGCACCATGAGCACCAAAGGGGGGGTAAGGGGACCCCCTCATACAAACATGTAGTAGTGGATAGAGGGAAAGGGCCAAGAGGCGTAGTTTTCAAGACACCAGCGACAAGAACCTCGGGATCAAACCCAGGGAAGCGTCAAGAAAGAAGCCAGGACAAAATGAGACCACGGGTGAAGACGCTAAGGAAACTCAGAATGAGACGCAAGAGACCACGAAGGCTATCGGGACAGAAGGGCGCAACCCATGCAAGCCCAAAACAACAATGATACCCAAGGCAATACTGGAGAACCCACAAATGCAACTTTACAGGAACCAGATGAAGACGCATGTGCTCATATGCAAGTTCATGGGGTTATGGCCCACAAAAAGAACTTTGCGCAACTGGATCAAATATCACTGGAAGCCAAATGAAGAAGTGGAGCTCCACCTCGGCTCGAAGGGTTTCTTCACAGTAGTCTTCATGAACCTGGAGGATAGGGATAGATTCTTCGAGGGAGGTCCATATTTCCACACCTCAGCTGGATTGTACATGCAACCCTGAAAAGAAAATTTCTCCCTGGAAAAAGAAACGTTCAAAAAGGTATCGGTCTAGCTGAGATTCTATTCCTTACCCTTTAGACTATTGGTTGCCCTCCACCTTTGAAGCAATGGGAAACACACTGGGGAAATATGTGAAGACCTCAGAAGACACCCTAAAAGGAAGATACACATCGTACGCAAGAATCTGCATAGAGATGGACATTTCTGGAGCACTCCTAGAAGCCATAAGTCTGGAATTCAGGGATGAGGAATGGATCCAAAACATAGATTACGAACAGATCCCCTTTAGATGCAGAAGATGCCATGAACATGGCCACTTGATCAGAGAATGCCCTCTTAATAAAAAGMAGGAAGCAACAAACCCAAAAACACAGCAGGATGAGGAAGGGTTTATAACACCGAACCCYAGGAATAKAGCAAATAAAAAGAAAAATAAAACCTCAGCACGAAATAACCARGRGACCCGAAATAAAATGGAAGGAAGGGACCAAACCAACAAAGGGACAGAAGACGAAAGTGACTCGGCAAAAGTTCAAGAGGTCAAAGACCAAGCAACAAAAGAGCYTACCAACCRGCCAAGCAACACGACGGCACAGAGGAGTTGCGCAACCCCGATGGATGGAGAAAAAAAAGATGACAACATCGCCATGCAAGATGCAGAGATGACCCCGAGCGAAGTAGGCACAAAAGACCCTGATCTCAGGAACTTGGTGGAAAGGGAAGGGATAGACCTTCCGAACATATTGGAACAATGGAAAAGGCAGGGAGTCGACAACATACCAATAGAGCAACTCGACCGCATCCAATACTTGTTTCTCCTACAGGAGGAAGCCAAAGCTAGAGGACAAAAACACACACATGAGGAGATAGGACACCTCGGAGTCAAAACTGGTGAGGGACAACCACAACTATCACCCAAGCAGACGAGGAGGAAAAAGGATAGGAAATCAAACAACGTAGCCCTACAGAAGCTGGGAGCGCTACTAATAAATTCGGGTAAGATCAAGAAACTCTATCCCCACTCCCCCCCACATGTTTAAATGATGGTTATAACTTGGAATATAAAAGGCCTAAACAGCCTAAGAAAGCAAAGAATCCTTAAGAATAAACTAAAGCAAGAACAATCGGATCTTTGTTTCATTCAAGAGATGAAATGCACTATAGAAAGAATGGAGGCAATCAGTAAACAACACTGGCACAAGTACAAGATGGTAGCCATCGAAGACCACCAAAGGTCAGGCGGCATTCTCACTTTGTGGAACCCACAAATTCTAAATCTAATAGCAGCCGAAGCAACCAGGTACACCCTAACGGTATGCATGCAAATCATTGGAAACACAGAGGAGATTCTCTGCACTAATGTGTATGGGCCCCAAGGGCTAGAGGAAAATAGAGGAATGATCCGAGACCTAGAAGACATAAAAGCCCGATCCACCAACCTCCACTGGATCCTAGCAGGGGACTTCATCATCATCACCTCACTTGCGGAGAAGAAAGATGGTACAAGAAGATTGGATCAGGATGCATAGAAGTTTTCAAAGCTCATCGACAAAGCAAAGCTGGTAGATCTCAAAACTAAGAATGGCCAGTTCACCTGAAACAATAAACAGATGAACCAGTTTCAGGTAGCTACAGGACTCGACATATTCCTTATGTCGGAGTCAATCATTATGCAGGGGCTAACCTTAGATTGCAACATCCTTCCCTGGGGTGGATCCGATCATTGGCCAGTGCAACTGGAAGCAGGCTTCCAAACAAGACCAAAGAACAAACCCTTCAGATTCAAGAAATTATGGATTGATCACCCGACTTTCAAGGAAAGAATCAAATAGTGGTGGCGGGAGGAGCAACCGGAGAAAGGGACAAGGATGTTCAAACTTCATAGGAAACTTAAGTACATCAAAAACAAGCTCAAAGAGTGGAACATGGATACCTTCTGGAATATAAACAAAAAGAAAAACAACATAGAAGAAAAAATGAAAAAACTCGAAGAAACCTGCATGTGGGAAGGCTATACTGAGGACCAAAAAAAGGAAGATATCCAAATGACCCAATATTGGGAGGCATGATGCCAGCAGGAAGAAACACTCTGGCGTTAAAAATCCCGCATCCGATGGCTAAAGGAGGGAGAGTGGAACACCAAGTTTTTCCATAGAACAAACATGGCCAGAAGAGCCCACAACAAAATCCTAAAGATCAAGAACCAGGATGGAATCGAGCGCGAGTCACATCAGGAGATTGAAACCGCTCTGGTCAAACACTTCCATGGGATAGCCCAAGAACCTCACCAAGACAGATCAAAGGCCATTCAAAGGATAACCCAACATATTCCATGCCTGGTCACAGAGGAACAAAACATCTCCCTAAACAAACCTATTACCACAGAAGAAGTTGACCAGGCTCTCCAGGAAATGCCCAGTGGGAAAGCACCAGGTCCAGATGGCTTCACAGTGGATTTCTTCAAAGCCTGCTGGGAAACCGTCAAACATGACATTTACAAGGTAGTAGAAGACTCTAGAAGGTCTGCCTCCATCCTTAAAGCACTAAACACCATAATGATCACACTAATACCCAAAGAAAATGAAGCCAAAACCTATGATCGGTACAGACCTATAGCGCTATGCAAAGTGGTTTACAAGATAATCTCCAAAGTCATAGAAAATAGACTGAAACCCCTCCTACCTTCACTGATCTCGCAAGAACAGGCAGGCTTTGTGGAAGGAAGACAAATAATGGACAACATCATCCAGGCCCATGAGATCATTCACACCTTGAAGCTTCAGAAGAGGGGGGGAATGATAATACAACTGGACCTAGCAAAAGCTTATGATAAAATTAGCTAGCATTATATGGTCAAGACTTTGGAAGCCTTTGGTTTCACCCAGCACTGGATCAGTTGGATTGTCAGTCTCGTATCCACAACAAGCTACTCGCTACTAATCAATGGAGCCCCGGCCAAACCTTTCTGGCTCACGAGAGGTATCTTACAAGGAGACCCGATGTCCCCCTTCCTGTTCATTCTGATGATGGAAGGCCTTAGCCAGAGCATAAAGAGCGCAACCGCAACTGGGAAATAACAGGGCTCAAACCCTTCGAAAATTGCCCTACTTCAACACACCAACAATTTGTGGATGATACCTTACTCCATGACATACCCACGGTCAAGGAAGCCAAAGCCTACAAACGAATCCTAGAAGGTTTTGGGGAAGCCTCGGGCGCTGAGAACAACCACTCCAATTCGATGATCTTTTTCTTCAATACCAATCCAGCTATCCAAAGGAATTTGACCAACATTCTAGGCTTTGAACGAAAAACACTCCCAACCAAGTATTTGGGGGTTCCATTAACAGACAAAATGTACAAAATGTCAACTTGGGAAGGAGTAATAAACAGGTTACAGGAGCGGGTAAAAAATTGGACGTATAGATCCCTCAATCTAGCAGACAGACTGATCCTAACCAAGTTTGTTTTACAAGCAATCCCAACCTTTATGATGTCTGCCTTCCCCACTCCACGGGGGATCCTATAGAAAATAAGAGCCATCGAGAGGGACTTCCTGTGGCAAGGCACGAAAACAAAGAAAAATGGGCCCTGGTGGCTTGGGAGAAAGTCTGCAGGCCAAAAAGCAAAGGAGGCCTGAGGCTACAAGACCCACAAATGACCAATAACGCATATGGGGAGAAACTCTGGTGGTGTTGGGTCAAAGAAACTACTACACCTTGGGTAAACCTATGGAAGGCAAAGTATGCCCCGGACATTCGCGATCAGGACAGAATCCGCTTCGGAGGAACCAGGGAAAGGTCAGCCATATGGAACCTAGCCTGGTGCAACAAAGCCTGGATTCAGACACACAGCTTTTGGGAAATCAGGAATGGCAGAACAACCAGATTCTGGGAGGACGCTTCGCAATAGGAACTGAGGATGGAGAACCCGAACAAAGGGATACTCCAATAGGAGCTAATCACACAAGGTAAAAGCAACGTCTACCAATACTGGAAACAGGAAACGGACCGCAACAAATGGAGAATCTGGGAAAATATTATTCCATAGAACAACGATACACCCGCAACAACAGTAAAAGAGGTGGAGGAGGAACTGGCGAGACAAAAAATAACAGTCACGGAAAGAGAGGACCAGTTGAGGTGGGGACAAAAGGACGGAGGGGAATTCAACCTAAAAGAAGTCCGACACTATATGGCGAACCTAGACCAAGAAGACCCAGCGCAACACTGGGATAAGCTTTGGAACAACCCCCAATGGCCAAAGATACAAAATTTCCAATGGCTAATACTACACAACTGCATTCTAACTTGGGATAACCTAAGGAAAGGGGATTCACAGGCCCATCAAGGTGTCATCTTTGTCAAGCCCAGGAAGAAACAACAAACCACCTCCTTGACGAATGTGCCTACACTGCAAAACTTTGGGACTAGGCGACAAGTATCTTCCGCCAATGCAACAGGATTTGAGGTAACATTGGCGTAACCATCAATATCTGGAAACAGAAATACAACAAACAAGAAGAGGTGAACCTCTGTTGGATCCTCACCCCAAGAATGATCATATGGTCAATATGGAAGGAAAGGAACCGACGCATTTTCAGAAACCAAAGCTGGCTTGAAGGGAAGATCAAGGAAACAATAATCTCCACGATACGAGAGACGATGCAGAGCCGCAACTTCCAGGTAGGTAGAGCGCAACCCACTGATCATGATTCCCAAGTCCTAGAGATCTTCCACCTAAATGGTGGACGCAACCCCAATCAATGCAGACGGTCACCACAACTCCAAGTAGGTGAGTGCAACTGGAAACTGCCACCTTCAAGCTCCCTCAAGTTTAATTTTGACAGGGCGGCGAAAGGCAACCCAAGGAGAACAGGTTTGGGAGGAGTAATCAGGGGCAGTAAAGGAAACATCATCTGGCTGTATGCTAGAAGTTTGGGCAACTCAACCAACAACGCCATGGAATTCGAAGCCTTGGAGACTGGCCTGGAGATTCTAAGTCGAGAGGGGATGACAAACACCATAGTGGAAGGAGATTCCACGCTGGTTATCAACATAGTAAGAAAACTCCAAAACGGTACTAGAATGGGCAAAATCCAAAGGCACTGGCAACTAGCACATCTACTGCAAAACATCCAGGAGCACTTGCGGACAGGGATCACTGTGGAGTTGCGTTGGGTTCAGAGGTTAGCAAATGGACTGGCGGACATAATAGCAAATGAGGGGGTCGATAATGAAGGTCCATAACTGGACACAATCTGGAGCAACATCCTGTAAGGTCAATTCCGAGCAAATTGCACCCAACTTGCGGCAAAAGACTGGGACAACAGTAGTAGTACGAAAGATTACGGAAAGAATGGAGGCGCAGGAGGCACTGAAGGGCACGTAGGTTCCAGGCATAATCCGATTGCCCACCAATCAAACAAGGCTACAAATGCAGACACAGATCACACATCAGGCGAAAGCATGACACCATGATCCTATCAATAGAAAGAAGTACAGAGGCTACCCGTGGGAAAGAAAAATAGATAACCCGCAGGCGGTGAAGGACGAAGGACGAAAGGGTTCACCAGGGCCAAGTCTGGGCACACCTCACCCAAGTACCATTATGGGACGGGGAAATGAATGGCATACAACGCACAGGGAAAAGCATTTGTGCAGGGATTACGGCAAGGTCATAAAGTGCACACGCTCTGGAACAGAGGATACTGACCAGAAGGACCACCTTGATGAGCAGGCCATGATTGCAAGGATAGGACCACAGCCAATTTGGCTCCATAAAAGAAGGTATAACAGAAAGAACCACAGACCGAAGCAAATCAATTATAGGGGCCACCTTACATACCAGAAAGAGGTGAAGCGGAAGAGGGGAAGAACCCAACGTAAAAACTACCACTTGCAAGCGAAGATGGTACACATGAAGAAAAACAGTAGTAAGAGAGGCCCCCAGGGGACTGAGCCTCCGCAAAGCACCCAAAGGATGACAAGAATCGAATAGGCGGCTAGGGAAGCAAAGAGTACCTTCCTCAAGCAGGTAGACATAAAGGGGAAGACGATCATCACAAGATGGGAGAGCGAAATCAACAATGCTTGCAGGAGCAAAGCCTGGATAAAACTAACTCAAGAAGCAAGGGGGATAAGGGACCCCAGAGCCACACAACCCAGGACAACTCTCTACCATAGGACGGTGGAGGAAGCCTAGAGAACAAAAATGCTGATAGGTAAGATGTGTGCGGACTGGAGGGAGACCAATAGGACAAAAACCAGAGAACAAAAGAAGGTGCTTACAGGTATTCTAAACCGCCTCATCAACCTGGAGGCGAGGGAAAAAAGACTTGCAGAGGACCAGAGAAGCCAGCAAGAAAAACTGGAGCGGATGGCAGGGCAATTCCAGCTCTATTTACGCTATGTCCACTATATAGACATTACTCCAGGCGATAGAAATGGAACCCCATTGTGCATCGGAAAGATACGCTTGGTGGAGCAGAGGGAGGAGAACGAGACAAGGCAGGAAGGAGATGAAGAGCACCCCATCAACCTGGACTAGCGCAGGATGAGCCTTGGTCAAGTCTCTCAGTGTAGGAGTTAATCCCACTATGCTTATGCTTTCTCTGTTTTCGTTATGCTAGCGTTTTTCAAATTGGATTATGGAGGTTTGGGTCGATCTCCCATGGTGGCGACCCAGACCTACCCTGCTATATCAGACATTGCATCCCTCGGACCCCATATCTGGTTTCCGTTCTGGAAGATCTTGGGAGTCCCTGCGTCTTTTTTGTACTATAATTTTCTACAGTAATATAGATTCTCACACTGATTTACCAAAAAAAAAACTACATGCAATTACTGTATTGAACTAAAATATTAGGAGGCAGTATACGCAGCTTCGCTACACTTGTTTTATAAACCTACAAAAATTATAATAATTTTGCAAAAACTATAGCAAATTTATCACCAATACAATAAGTAGAAATTAAATAATCTAATATATTGTTAACCTCGACTATAACCCATAACCCATAGCTAGCTTTGAAGGATGGGATCTTTTAAAGTCCTCTAAAATTGTAGCACTGGTCCATAAGGCACTTTCTAGGGTGCCTAAGGAGACTACGAGAAAGAGTTGATAAAGAAACGATAAACTTATCATTCAGTCTCTCA
>JASDQU011311668.1:2106-15212 GCA_032191745.1 Picea mariana
AAAAGGGAAAAGTGCATGATGGGGCATTCCAACAAACGGTTTGTATATTTACAGAATTTAGGGTGTTGTTTGTAGATCGTGGAACAATGGAAGGGCAATTTTGAGCTTGCTTGTCTAGGAACCTGTAATCGAAAAAGTGGATCAATATGAAATACTGAAACGGTCGGTCAGACTCATTTTCAGTAATATATTGAAATTTGTAATATATATCCCATTACCTGGCAAGATCTTTTCTGCATGTATATCATGGAATTCCAGATGTTATTTGCAGGTCGTGGAACAATGCAAGGGAAATCTTGAACCTGCCTGTCGGGGAACCCGCAAGAAAAAAAGTCGATAAGTATTTGTAATAGATATCCCATTACTTGGCAACATATTTTCTACATGTTTCTGTACAAGTTGTGTAGGAACAATTATTATGACGGTCTCCGCGAAGCATGGTGAGTTGTTAGCATTAAACCTGAGTTATTGCATACTTGGAAAGAAGTGCAAAGGGCACGGGCACATGAAACAACGATTAGGATTTGGATATTTCATGAACCCACCAACCCGACAATATATGAAAGAAATTTGAAGAAATGGCGAAGTATGGAAATCGGGTGGGCATGCTTCAAAATGGGGTGATAATAGTTCCACAGGAGATGTGAGCACCCAGTGGTCAAATTGTATGTCTCGGAACTTTTGAGTGAAAAATGTGTACCATGAAAGAGGGAATGATGGGAAGACTGTGTAACATGGAAGAGGGTATGATGTGAGAATCCATTTGTAAATTTGTATATTGCAGAAATTAGGGTGTTGTTTGCAATCTAGAGCCCGCCTACCCAAGAATTCGTGGTTGGAGAAGTGGCTAGGTATGGAATGGGGAAGCAGTCGGTCGGAGTCGAGATATAAAAGAACAAGTGCAAATGTGAACCCATGAGTCTGCCAACTCGCGCAACTAGACGTTTTAAAAAAACCGACTAAGTAACGAGAAAGAAAAGCTCCAGGGAAAAGAGAAACAAGAATTTGGTTAAGTATAGAAGATAGAAAAGAAGGGATATATATTCACCTCTGTAATAGATATCCCATTTCCTGGCAAGATCTTTTCATCATGTTTTTGGAGAAGTTATATACTTATTGCATATAATTGGAAATAAGTGCGAAGGTGGTGGGCATAGAAAACAACGACTAGGAATTGGAATTTGTCTGAACCTGCCAACCCGACGATCTGCGAAAGAGATTGCAAGAAATGGCCATGTGGAAAGTAGTTGGATGGGCTTCAAAATAGGTTGACAAGGGTTCCCGAGAATACGTGAATCCTCGACGGTCAAATTGTATGTATCGAAACTTTTAAGTCCAAAATGTGTAACATAGAAGAGGGGCTAATGTAGGAGTCCGAAAGTCAATTTGTATATCGTAGAAGCCGAGGGGTTGTTTGCAGGTCAAGGAACACTAGAAGTGAAGTCCGCCTGTATGGGAACCTACAAGCGAAAAATTCAGGTAAGTATGGAATTGGAGGCGTGAAAGAGATTCCAAGAAATGGAGAAATATGGAAAGCACACACACATGCTTCAAAATGGGGTGACAATAGTTCCCTAGGAGACATGAGGACCTGAAGGTTAAATTCTAGGTCTTATAAATTTTGAGTGCAAACTGTGTATCATGGAAGAGGATATGATGCAAGAGTGCAACAGTAAATTTGTATATCACGGAGTTTCGGGTGTTGTTTGCAAGTCATGAAACAATGGAAGTGCAATATAGAGCCCGCCTACACGGGAATCCACGATCTAAAAAGTGGCTAGGCATGGAATGGGTAGCGGTCAGTCGGAATCATGATATAAAGCATGAGTGAAAATGTGAACCCATGAGTTCGCCAACACGCACATTGCGACATTTTTTGAAAAACGACTAAGTAACCAGAAAGAGAAAGTAGAGGGGAAAAAGAAATGAGAATTTGGTTAAGTATAGAAGAGGGAAAAGAAGGTCCAATATATTCAAATCTGCAATAGATATAACATTTTCTGGCAAGACATTTTCTATATGCTTATGGAGAAGTGTATACTTATTGCATATACTGGGAAAGAAGTCTGAAGGTAGCGGGCACAAGAAGCAACAACTAGAAATTGGAAATTTCCTTAACCTGCCAGCTTGACGATCCACGAAAAAGATATCAAGAAATGGTTAAGTGTGGAAAGAGGTCGGACAAGCTTCAAAATAGGGTGACAAGGGTTCTCGTGGACATGTAAGGCCCTGATGGTCAAATTTTATGTATCAGAACATTTCAGTGCAAAATGTGTAACACGAAAGAGGGGATGATGTGGGAGTCCAGAAGTAAATTTGCATATCGCAGAAGCTAGAGTGTTGTTTGTAGGTCACGAAACAATGGAAGTGAAATTTAGAGAAAGGGGAAGCGCTTGGTCGGAATCGTGATATAAAATCATGAATAAAAAAGTGAACGCGTGAATATGCCAACCCGCCTAACAAGACATTTTCGGAAAAAACAACTAAGTAACCAGAAAGAGAGACTAAAGTAGATAAAAGAGTGGGAAAATAGAAAGGCAGAGGGCAATTTTCATAAGAGGGAATTCATTTCAAACAAGCCCCATTGTTGCAAAACCATCATTTTCTAGTCCAATGCTTTATCCACTTATTCGTTTTCTAATGTACTTGTACCATTAAAAAGGGTGGGATCAAATTCTTTATTAAATATTAGATTTTATTGCAACTTGTGGGAGTAATTGTGTTCTCGATACATTCTTCCATGACTTTAACATATTAACTAAGTATTAAACTTCTTGCATGATGGGTTGTTAGCATTAAAGCTTAATAATTGCATGTCTAGAAACAACAATGACGATCTTGAGTTTTAATATTGTAGTTGATTTCATAGTCCCATTTGACTACGACGACCATCTATCGGTTTTTTTTAATTTTTTTTATTCGCAAACAAGAAATTTGTTAATTTCATTAATAAAGTAAAAAATGTTGAAATAGAGGACACGTGATGGAAAACTAATAAAATGTTCCCTTTCAGGCTAAACGAATCAAGAAAGAGAAAGGGAAATAAGAAATCGTTTTCTTAGCAAGGCTGAGATGAAAAAAAAATTCTATGGTGGGGCCCAGACTACCGCATTGTGATTTGGACTTGCTATGTTCTATCTGCATTACGAATAGAATTGAACATTGGTTTGAAACTGTCTAAAATTCATTTTTGTTTCCATAAAATATTGATGGATCGACACAATGCATTGTCATATAATTGTTAAATGCTCCATTTTAGATCAAATTACTTGAACCAATACAATATTGAAGAACTATGAGACTATTGAACCATGCCAATGAGAAGAGGTGTTAAATTCAATAAAGAATCAACAACCAAGACTCCAAATAATTATTTTTAATAGTAAATCTATTAAAAAAAAAAAGAATATTGGGCAATGTATATCTATCCATAGAAATTGGAACGAGTTCTTTGGACCAAAACGTTGAATATATTTTCCATAAACATAGGCATAGGATCTGTAACATGCAAGATCCATTGAGAGGCTCTTCAACATACATACAAAATTGATTACCAGGATTTTTTTAGGAAATCCTTGCAGTCTTCTCCTCGGGGGGTCAATGTTCGCTGCCCCAATCTCAATATCTTGCAGAAGACCTGAGGAGAAAAAGAAACAGAAGAGTGGTTCCACAGTGGAATTAATCCTGGGCTTGAAGTAGATGAACAACATTCCTTCTCCTGACGCTGACATCGCTCCAACGTTGCACCCCAGCAAGAAAGAAATGCATAATTTTCCAAATGCATGAGGACATAAGAACCGATCTTTGCGGTAAAATTGATAGTTCTCACAAGCTTTCCATGAGGAAGAAGATGAAAAAATTTCCAGGGCAAACATAAGAGCCTGAAACTGAAACTTAGGACACACCAAGAAACCAACTCCTTATAGTTGAAGACTTGAGGGACACAGGTTGCATGAGCAATTCCAGAGGCCCAAATTAGTCCATTCTAGGTGGAAGGAGATGAGTAGTAGGAATAGGCCTTGCACCAGTGGGAGTTTTGGTCCTCATCCCCTAATATGTTAATTGTATAACCAGAGAATAGGAGATTGGTCCCGTAATTGAATAGTTTTTTGTCTTGAAATATATCTATAGGAGCATCAATAGACCATTTCCTTACAGTGAAAGAATTCCACCCAGAACAGACTAATTTGGACCTCTCAAATTCCTACTTTCGAGCTGCAAAGCGACTATTTCCTTTAGCGTCTGTTTCTTTTATGAAACCCATTATTTTCGTCTTATCAGGGACTCCATCATCGAGTCGAGAAGTGCCCCTCCTTGGTTATGGTTGATTTCAATTTGGGAACAAGAGTGGGAACAACGTCTGCATTTCCATCATCCATTGTCATATCATCTTCCATCAGATCATATTCTCCCTACTCGAAACCGATTGCATCAACCTCTCCGCCAACCATCAATGCAGGCAGGCAGGTTGTTTGAGTAGGCGGGGTTGCCTTGGAATTATTTGGCTTGAAATATATCTCTCAGTGCACCAAGGGACCATCTCATGTTTTCCTCCTGGGCAGAGGGAGATGAGTAGTAAGAATATGGCCTGGAATACTAGAACCTCTGGCCATCATGCCTGAAGGTGTTTACTGTATCTAGAAATAACTGTTTTGGAACTGCTGCCATAAGTTAACGAGAATTTTTTTTTGCTCCAGATGATGTTTGAAATGAAAATTGGGAAGGGATAATATAAACCTCCACAAATCTTGTTCTAATGTGTATCAATGGAAGATCTCCTCGAGCCTTTCATTGATCAATGACAATCTCCACGGTCCATGTGTAATGAGTCGTTACCATTAAATCTTACTAATTGCATATTTGAAAAAACATGTGAAGGTAGCAGTGACGACGAAGAGTGATTAAGGATTAGATATTTCGTAAAGGAGCCAACCGACCGACGCACGAAGGAGATTTCATCATGCTTGAAATGAATACTTGGAAAAGATAACACTCTTCTCTGCAAATCTTGGTTTAATTTTTATTAATGACAAATCTTCTTCAGCCTTCCAGACATTAATGACAATCATAATGGTTCCTACATGATGAGCTACTAGAATTAAAGCTTAATAATTTCATATCTATAAAGAAGTGTGAAGGTGGTAGGGATGGAAAAAAGCGATTAAGAATTGTACATTTCGTCCACCCACCAACCTGCGAAAGAGATTCCAAGAAATGGCCAAGTATGGAAAGCGGTCAGGAGGGCTTCAAAAATAGGGTCATAAGATATAGTCAGGAGACCTGAGGTGACGATGGTCAAATTGTATGTCTCCAAACTTTTGACTGCATAATGTGTAACACAAAACATGGCACAAAGACAGATTTCGGCCGTCAATTTGCATATCGCAGAATTTCAAGTATTGTTTTCATGTATGGAACAATGGAAGCACAATGTTGAGAAAGCCCGACCACAAACCGACGATGGTAATAGTGGCCAGGTATGAAATGGGTAGGCGGTTGGTTAGACTCGTGATATAGAATCATGAGACATACTCAGAATAGGGAATATTGATGGGCTTGAAAACAGGGCCACAAGATCTACTTAGGAGATGTGAGGGCCCAATGGTCGAATTGTATCTATCCCAATTGTTGATTTCAAAATGCGTAATACAAAACAGGAGACAATGACAGACTTTGACAGTCAATTTGTATATTGTGGAACTTCAGGTGTTGTATATAAAAGCACGAGACACTCGGAAAAATGACACTTCGAAAAAAGGACCAAGTAACCAGAAAGGAAAAGCAAACATGAAAAAGGGAAATTTTTTTGCTAATTTGTAGATCAGGGAAGTTCAAGCATTGTTTGCAGGTGGCAGAACAATGGAAACACAATGTTGAACCCACATATCTGGGAACACGCAATCAATTTTTTTTTTTCAATATGAAATGGGGAAGCCGTCAGGTGAGCTGGTGATATAAAAGTATCAGTGGAAATTTGAAGATGTGAATCTGCCAACTCCCGCACCTAGACATTTTCTGAAAAGTGACTAAGTAACCAGAAAGGGAAAGTAGAGGGAAAAAAGAAAGGGGATGGCAATTTTCAGAAGCAGGAATTGGTGTAAGAAAGCCCCATTGATGGTCTTAATAGTAACTATGAAGTGCATTAAACATGTGAACATGTTCTTCAATCAAGGAATAGATAAAGCGAGCCATGCTTATAGTTTCCAAGATTTGTTTGTATAAGAGAAGCATAAAAAAGCCATAAGAAAATCAAGTTTGGGATGTTTATAAGTAAAGTTTTTGTACTTTAAACTGCATCGCAAGTATTACAATGACGAATTTGAATTTTAATGTCTTGCCATTGATATGATAGTTTCATTGAACTTCAGATAGTATATATCCTTTTATTTCAAATTATTCCTGGAGATGAATTTTCCTAAGTTCATCGATTAAGGAAAAGTGCTAAAACATGTCACATACTACATTCGCATCAGAAAGCTTATATTAAAAGGCAAAGCATGTCTTGTATATTCTTTAAGATCATAGAAAAACTTCCAAGATCCTAAATCTATTATTAATTTTCCAGAACAAAGCATACAACCAAGAACCAAGTAAACACCAAATGTATTGAAAGTCGAGGCACAAGGCAACACATGAACACAAAAGGTGTCAAGCGAGATCCCACAAGGGTCCATAGAGCAGTATGCATTGACCTTTGCATCAAACAATTCGATATATAAAAAATAGGCGTGGCATTGGTTTTCTCTTACATCTGGTATATGTTCCCATGAGAAAATAATCGGGGCCATGGGATATGAACAAAAGTCTACCAAACACAAGACAACACAAAACCAATGGAGCTTCTCCATTGTACCCTAGCTATAACCAAACCTAAAAATGGGGAACACAAAACTTGCCAATTACTATTTTACCATGAAGCAAGATCACTATGGACATTTTCTTTTGATAGTGCCATGTTTTATCACTACCAGTTTTAACAATGCCAAATTTTCAATATTATTGGAAATGCCTAATGGTTCTGCCTAGAGGAGCAAGCTATTTCGACGGTTCAAAGGATGGGCCTGAGTTATGTATAGTTGGATACTTTGTATGGAGTTTGTCCTCATGCTTCCCATTTCTGGACTGAACAATCTTATGCGCTTGTACATCACCAATAATTTCATCTGCCTCTATGAATTCCAATGCCCGAACTCACCAATCTCTATAGCGAGTTCTGAAGATCTCAAGCTCATGTTTCAATCCATGTTGAGTCCTTTTTTTTCATTTAGTCCATCGAGAAAATGCATATTCTATACCATAAATGTATAATTGGAGATCATCTTTTTTTTTAATTTGGGCACCTAAAAAAAATGCATAAATCCTGCCATGGCTATATAGTTGGAAAGCATTTTTGCAATTTGGGCACCCAGAAAGGTGCAGACAGCTCGAACAAAGCCACAACTAACCACCATTTTTTTTTCATTTGCACACCCCAACAAATATGCAAAATTATTACTCGGAGATGCAAAAAAACATGAAAATAACAACATCGATTGCATTTGTAGTTAGATTCTCCTAGTTGTTTCAAGTGCACAAACATAGACAAAATCTCTGGAAATAAAATTTTACAGCCATATATGTAAACTCTGAAGAACTTGAGTTCTTCAAACATTCATCTGGGTGTTGAAGAAAAATTATAGACACACATGAGGTTTTTTCGTTTCCTGCCAAAGCTTGATATGATTTTTTTTTTCTTTTTCAGCTGATATGCAATATTGCATTGTCCTCATTTAAGGTAAATTTTCTATGTATTCGAAAGTCACGCAGGATGTAGACAGTGTTTGCCTTTTTCTATAGGTATGCTTCATATGACAATGCTGCTAACCCAGGAAGCACATCTTGTAACAAAGGTTGTCTTAGTGTACAATGGACGATTTTGTTTCCCATAGTTCAGATGACAACATTGAAGAAATGTCTATATATGTAAGGGCATTTTTTACTACATTACAGACAATCAATTGTATCATCACTTATGAAAGAAAAAGAAGAAGAATGAGAGTTTCATTTGGCACATACAGGCTCAAAGTGGGTCGAGTATGCATTCATTGCAACCAAAACACCCTCAACCTATATTGAACAATATAATATACAACTACAGAACAAAAAAAAAAGAAAAACTACAGAAAATTGGTGAAGAAAATTTGTATGAGAAAAGTGAGGATGAAGTTGTAGATGTATACGCACAACAGTTGTACAACTAGTTAGTTTCTTGAGATCCCGTACTATGTCTGTTCACAATTCTATTACAAATGTTGCTTGGGTTGTACGAAAGATCATTTCTTTAACATCTCTTTTCTTTGTTATATTTTTGAAGAGAGTAAGTGGAAATTGCCCTTTATGTAATTGTTGTTCCATTGAGGAAAACAAATTTGAATAGGTGTCGAAGAATTGTAGCTGCAACATGTAATAGTGCAATAGTTGTATAACATAAACAACATACATAGACATGTGAAAGTAAAGGACAAAACTGGATATGGAGAATGGTATCATTGCCTTTTTGTTGTCTAACTCTCCATATTTTATATGGAGAATGTGTTGTGAGCCAAGTTTTCTCGCGAGTGTGACATCTGCACCAATGGTTCCGATTGGGTAAATGTTGTTGCTCTGTGCAAGTTGGATGACAGTTGTGTCCAGGACGAAACGATATTCTGAACAAATAGCAGGGATTTTTTCCACAATACTTGTTTCGTTGAGCGATATAATCCGATCACAATCGCCATGGTCATATACTATTTTGGGAAATATATTAAAATTTGTAATGGATATCCCATTACCTGGAAATATATTTTTTGCATGTTTATGGACAAGTTGTGTGGGAATAGTCAGTGTGACTGTCATCAGGGCCTCATTGTATGTCATGTCAACACACATAATGGATCTAGTTTTCTTTTCCTTGTCCAAGTAGGTTCTATAGATGACCATTGTGTCCCCAATGAACGCTTGTCCAGTTTGGCGGCTGTTCAATCCCTCTATTGATATTATTTTGGGTGTCACAAGTATAGACATGGTGACATTTTTTGAACAGGAAAAGTAATTTGAATGGTAGTCTGCATTAATTTTTTTGTTTTCTTTTTTCTCGGCATAAAGGTACAAGTAGACGCACAACTTGGATGAAGTATGGAGCGAGAGCTTTGCGACCAGACCTATTAGTCTGTGGAACTTGTGCTATGTTTGACGTCTCTCTTGTGCTTGTTGATACTTCTTGTGAACTGCAAAGTATGTGTTGCATATGACATCAACATGTTCACCATGGCATAGATGAATAAATAGTTGACGATATTTTTTTGGTAAACATGTGAGGAACATAATGTATGCATCTTAACCTTTGGTCTTGTCGGTATGTTGATGTTTGCGATGATTGATTGTTAATGGCCATGTCACTAGTCCAACGTTTTTTGATGCAAGCATGTGTAGATGAACATGAGAAGGACTAAATAAGCATATGCATTGTATATTGTCCATAATTGTTCTAAATGTCACATATAGGGTCGAAGGAGATGGAATACGAAATAGGGTGTCAAGGGATACTCAGGAAACATATGATGACCTGACGGTCAAATTGTATGCCTCGGTTTTTTTTACTACAAAAATGTGTAATAGTAAATAGGGCATGATGGGGGGGGGTACGATGGCCAATACTTATATCATGGAATCTCTGAAGCCAGAGGCACAATATTGAACCCACCGACTCAGGAACCCATGATAAAAAAAGTGGCTAAGTATGGAATGAGGTAGAATCATGAATATAAATATGAACCCGTGAGTCCTCCAACCCGTGCACCTAAATTTTTTTGGAAAGATGACGAAGCAAAGAAACCAGAAAGCAAAAGTAGTTGAGAAAATGTAAGAATAGAAGAGGGGGAAAAAAGGGATAATAGAAAGCGAAAAAATTAGAAATGGGGAGGGAAATGTTTGGAAGCGGGAAGTCTCAAAGAAGGCCCATTGTTGCCAAATTATTGTTTTCTATTCCAATATTATATGCCCCCACCTGTTTTGTATGTTTGATTTACTAGCATAGTTGGTATACCTTTTCGAAGATTGTATCAGAGCCCCCTCTCCTGTGACATATAAGAATTCATCTTCCTGTCCAACCAATCTGTTTCTTTCAATGTAGAAATGCCGAACATACAGTGGAAATGAAGGTAAGTTAGTATGCATAAAGACATGTAAAACAAAAAAATACAGTTCTATTTATTTCTATGCAGTAGCAAAGAGAATACAATTCACATGAGAATAAGTTACTATGTAGAAAGATACGTAGTATATACATATAGTAAAAAATGGTGCAAAGCAGTAGAACAAATACATAGACAATAAATGAAATACTAAACACTGGAATAAGAAATAAGAGTAGAGGTATGCACCTCTTAACTCTGACTCTACATTCCTAGAAAAGAGTCCATTGTCCTCTCCAGTCACTTTGTTTGTTTAAATGTAGCAATGCATAAAAAATACAATGGGCATGAAGGAAGTTACTATGCAGGAAGACATGTAAAAAAAAAGTAACAGAGTTCGAATTTTTTTACTGTAGAGACACAGGAAATACAAAGGACATGAAGATAATTTATTATGTAGGATAGTATGCAATATCAACATACAATAAATTAGGCAAACACATATATAGACAATAAATGAAATACAAAACAACAGAATATGAAATAAGAGTACAAACATGTACCTTTGTATCTCCTCTTCAACTACTGCACTTAAGACTGCTTTGTTTTCTCCATCTATTATGTTTGTTTGAATGTCAGAATGCACAAAATACAATGAACATGAATGGAAGCTGGTATGCAGTGGAGAACAAATAATAAGTACATACACTAAATGAGAATCAACGAATAGAATAAAAGACAGTTAGAAACATGAACCTTTTATTTTCTCCATCCATGGTTGTAATTAGATAAAAAAAATTCCTGCCCAAAATATATTACAAGCCAAAAAATATTAAGAAATTGCATCACCATAGCTAAATGATTTTGGTTTTCTATGGAAAAGTATCCAGATATGCTTTGAGACATGAAAATATAATTTTGCAGTATCTTTGGTGTACATAGAATATTTCAAGTACAAGACAAATTGTATCGTGGTCACACCAGTCTAGATGATAATGAGAATGTCACATACATGGTCAAAGGAGATGGAATACGAAATAGGGTTTCAAGGGATACTAAGGAAACACATGAGGATCCGACGGTCAAATTGTATGCCTTGGATTTTTTGATTGCAAAAATGTGTAACAATAAATAGGGTGTGATGGGGGGCGGGTATGACGACCAATCTGTATATCGTGAAACCTCTGAAGCCAGAGGGGCAATCTTGAACCCGCCATCCCGGAAACCCATGAAAGAAAAAATGGCTAAGTATGGAATGAGGTAGAAGCATGACTATAAATATGAACCCGTGAGTCTGTCAACCCGTAAACCTAAATATTTTCAGAAAGACGACTAAACAAAGAAACCAGAAATCAAAAGTAGATGAGAAAAGGTAAGTATAGAAGAGGGGGAAAAAAAGGGATAATAGAAAGCGAAAAAATTAGAAAAGGGGAGGGCAATGTTTGGAAGAGGGAAGTCTCAAAAAAGGATCATTGTTGCCAAATTATTGTTTTCTAGTCCAATATTATATGCCCCCGCCCGTTTTGTATGTTTGATTTACTAGCATAGTTGGTATACGTTTTCAAAGATTGTACCACATCCCCCTCTGTTGTGGCATATAAGAATTCATCTTTCTGTCCAACCAATATGTTTCTTTCAATGTAGCAACGTCGAACATACAGTGGAAATGAAGGTAAGTTAGTATGCAGAAAGACATGTAAAAGAAAAAAATACAGTTCTATTTATTTCAATGCCGCAACAAAGAGAATACAATTCACGTGAGAATAAGTTACTGTGTAGAAAGATATGTATTATATACATACAATAAAAAATGGTGCAAAGCAGTAAAACAAGTAGAACAAAGACACATACAATAAATGAAATACTAAACACTGGAATAAGAAATAAGAGTAGAGGTATGCACCTTTGTAACTCTGACTCTACATTCCTAGAAAAGAGTCCATTGTCCTCTCCAGTCGCTTTGTTTGTTTAAATGTAGCAATGCATAAAAAATACATTGGGCATGAAGGAAGTTAGTATGAAGGAAGACATGTAAAAAAAAAGTAACAGAGTTCAAATTTTTTTACTGTAGAGACACAGGAAATACAAAGGACATGAAGATAATTTATTATGTAGGATAGTATGCAATATCAACATACAATAAATTAGGCAAACACATATATAGACAATATATGAAATACAAAACAACAGAATATGAAATAACAGTACAAACATGTACCTTTGTATCTCCTCTTCAACTACTGCACTTAAGACTGCTTTTTTTTCTCCATCTATTATGTTTGTTTGAATGTCAAAATGCACAAAATACAATGAACATGAATGGAAGCTGGTATGCAGCGGAGAACAAATAATAAGTACATACACTAAATGAGAATCAACGAATAGAATAAAAGACAGTTAGAAACATGAACCTTTGTTTTTCTCCATCCATGGTTGTAATTAGATAAAAAAAATTCCTGCCCAAAATATATTACAAGCCACAAAATATTAAGAAATTACATCACCATAGCTAAATGATTTTGGTTTTCTATGGAAAAGTATCCAGATATGCTTCGAGACATGAAAATATAATTTTGCAGTATCTTTGGTGTACATAGAATATTTCAAGTACAAGACAAATTGTATCGTGGTCACACCAGTCTAGATGATAATGAGAATGTCACATACATGGTCAAAGGAGATGGAATACGAAATAGGGTTTCAAGGGATACTAAGGAAACACATGAGGACCCGACGGTCAAATTGTATGCCTTGGATTTTTTGATTGCAAAAATGTGTAACAATAAATAGGGTGTGATGGGGGATGGGTATGATGACCAATCTGTATATCGTGAAACCTCTGAAGCCAGAGGGGCAATCTTGAACCCGCCATCCCGGAAACCCATGAAAGAAAAAATGGCTAAGTATGGAATGAGGTAGAAGCATGACTATAAATATGAACCCGTGAGTCTG
>JASDQU011311670.1:28008-41079 GCA_032191745.1 Picea mariana
CATAAAAATTAAATATTGTTAAAAATTTAAATTACAAGGCAAATGAATTCATGCTTGGACTATAGGTTAAGGGAAAATTAGCCTAGAGTTCAATGCACTTTCTTGTCTGGGGCTTAAAGCCTAGGGTAACATTCTCATCTCTTATTGCTTAGCCCCGCGAGAGGTTGAAAATGTTGATGTTGTAGACTCTCTAGTCCCTCAACGTCAACATATTTTTAGCGACCATACTGGGGAGAACCGTTCAATGGTTTGTTCCTAGTTTTTGTTTTAATTCTTTCAATTTTATTTTTACTTTTCCTAGACCTCAATGTCTCAACCGATTGGAAGCATGTTTGGTGGTTGTAACCCTCTGGTTTCAACTACTAACCCTGGGAAGGTCATTCGAAAGTATGGTCTATTTGAATTTGAAGAGGACCTAAACAAATCGCCTTGGTTTGTACCCACTCCCTTGAAGTTCGCTCACTTGGTGAACCCTTTACCTCACAAATTCAAGAATCATTTGCCTCTCTTCCATGGCAATGTAACTATTACAATGATTGAACATCTCCGTGCATTTTCAAATGCTTGCGCCATTCTTGGAGTAAATAATAATGATAGTTGCATGCTTTTGTTCATGAATTCACTTCAGGGCTATGTCGCCTCTTTATTTTCCAACCTTCCTGATGGGTGCATTTCTACCTGGTTTGAGTTGTCTTACTGGTTTACTTCTTCCTTTGGGCATTTGGATAATCCTTACGAGCATCTTAAGAGATTTAACCAATTACACATGAAGGATAATGAGAGCATTCTTACTTTTAATCTCCAGTTTTTCAAGTTATACAATTTAATTCATATTCTCATTCGCCCCACCAACCTTGCTTCTCTGTTGCATTACTATGAACTTCTACCTCCTCTTTACCGATGGCGATTGGAAGAAAAGAACGTTCAAAACCTAGAGCTAGCCCTATCCACTTGCCTCGACTTCTAAGAGAAAATACATAGAACAGGTTACTCCTTTGTCATTTATGATTCACACAAAGAGTTGTCTTCTTTAATCCATGTCATTAAGAGCTTACAAGATCGCATGTTCTTTCTCGAGTCTCAATCTTCAAATCATGTTGGGAGTATATCTCAGGAACCCTCTCTCTCGGGGCCTAATTATAATGAATCAAATACTTGTGGTTGAGAGAGTGGATGTGAAGAGGATCATGATTATATCATGATGCTTAATGACCAATCCACCTCTCACACCCTTCTTAAACCTCATACCAAAGATCACCTTTCATCTCAAGTTGCTTATCCCCCACATACGATGGAAATTTTGATTATGCAAATGAAGAAATCAATTCTAACTATGTCAAACCAATTTATGATACATTTGTATTCGATGATGATTCTAATGAGTGGTCAATACAAATTGATGAGGAACATCGTGACTTTAATGATGCATCCGAGGAATTTGTTTATGAAGATATCCATGAGTTCAATCAAGATCTTAATTTGTATAAAATTGTTGCTAATCCTTTGTTTCAATCAAAATTGGTTAAAGAACTTGATACCATTGAGCATTTCCCTCCTAGGTGCAATTTTTATTTCAATGATAGTGATTATTGTAGGGACATTCATATGTTTTTAAATCCATGTTATGAATCTTATTTGCATCACGAAAACCTTGTTCCTCATAGAAGGGTCCCCAAAGGTGATGTTAATTCGTTTGATGAATTCATGAATCATCCCTTTAAGGTACAAACCCTAAACCCTAAATCTAATTCAGTCAATACCTTCATCATTACTATCAAAGCATATGTTGGTTGGCATGTATTGGACATTAGTGGTCGCTTCTTTTAGGTATTGATTAATCATATCTCTGCATCGTACACATTTGTTGGTTGGCATTTTAACAATCCCTCCACGCACAAATTTGTCAAACTAATAAGACCCACATGCAAAGCAGGTGATGCATTCCTTTACGCTAAATTTCATCCTACCCGAGTCCAAGCTAATGTTTCTTTTCCTTTGTACATAAATAAACGAAAAAAAAAAAATCGGGAAGGGCTAGATTAGTTTTGGGTTGATTTCGCATTTACTCAGTTATTTTCTCACTTTTACTTCTTTCGCTTTCTTTTTCTTTTTCTTTTTTTTTCCCCTTTTAATGGTGAGAAGTGATGGAGCAATGATTGGTGATATTAAAAGGTAGGCTATCTATGTATTTTTAACTGATTGACCAAATGTGTTTTGGTGGACAACAGACTTGCAGGTGAACTAAGTTGCCTTCCTTTGTCATAATAGCTCACTTATATACGATGCGCTTGCAATGCGAGACATCCTCGCTCGTCACGTTCGTCAATCCTATCCCCATATTCCTTCTTTTCCTCTCTCTATCCCCTTGATTTTGAGATGCCTCCAACATACACATTGTGGATGCTCAATGTTAACCTTGGGTTTTTACCTCAACACACATCCACGACGGTTTTCTAGCCTTGAATCATTTTGTCAAGATCTAAAGAGTCGTTCCTCGGGTTATACAACAAGACCAAACACCCTCACACTTACAACTTTCCATGAGTTATTCCATGAAGTCCCAATCCATGGATCCCTTGAGCTCCACGGTGTCTCTCTCTGTTGTATAACTTGATCCACCCAACCATGTAGGCCTCTTCTCGATCCACATCGAGTCAACCTCGGTCCTGCCATTACCCTTCCCTTTCCCTTCCTTCAGAGAATCAAGGATAGTAAGTTTAGTGTTTCAAGTTGCACGCCACTGTAAGCGACGTGCATTTGTTGGTTGGCAATTGTTGACGACGATTTTTTTCAACATGACTTAATCGACAAAGTGTTTCCAAGCTCCCTCTCCAATCACACTACTTGCGCAAAGTTTCACTTTTTCTTGTCAAATATTGACACATTGTTCGTAAGTGAATTTATTGTGATGCTTGACTTACTACTAAGCAGAGCCTATTACTCACTCATAGCATTATTCATGTTGTCTTATCTCGCCAATGGCACACATGTACAAAGACCCTATTTCCACCTTATCTACATAACCTTGGATGAGAAAGTAAATCAAAAAGTGAATAAATGATATGATTGGATCACTTTACCTTATACCCAACATATTATTAGATATCTACATGTCCCATGTCTCTTTCTCCATGTTATCTCTTTCTCCATGTTATATCTCATCACTCACCCTTCTTAAAGTTATATCATCCCTTTAACTTATTTTTATGCCCAAAAACTAAAGATAAATAATATTATATTTAACCAAAACCAAATATATATTATTTGATCTTATCATGTATGCCATGACTTTTTTAACCAAAATCAAAGTTTAGCTTCGCCCTTGTCTTGGGATTATTACTTCCTGTCATTATATGACTAGCACGTTCATGTGGGCTCACGAATGCAAGAAAGTTTAATTTTTGTTGAAACTGTAAGTTTCCACACCTATAAAAAAGGCATTTTGGACTTTGGAAAATGCCAACTGGTCAATATCGTTGCAAATAGCTCATTTGGACGTTGGCTTCAAGAGCGACTAAACTATTTTGCATCATGTGAAAATAGTAATGATCTTTATCAACACATTCAGAAAGAAGATGTACATCGCTTTTTTCGATTTACATAATAAAAATCAGAGGTAATGCGAAAGTCTCCTTGCATGAGTGAGGTCAATGTCGATGTTGGAATATCTGGTTATGATGCAAGCAGACATGAATGAAGAGCCAATGGTGAAATTGAATTCGGAATTATTTGACAGTCATAATATAGTGAAAAGCATGCATAACGAGACATCAAAATCCTAAATGTTGGAACTGCTGGAGAGATGAACACTGGGCATTCATGAGTGGATTTGGGAGAAAACGCTCAAGTTTCTAGTTTACCCCGCTTCAATAACAGCTTATCATAAATACCGTAGTAGAACAGTCTATGCCTGGTAGTACTAGTACTGATCAGATTGATGCCAAAAATGCAATTGATGTTAATAATTATGGCAGTAAGCATGATGAGGAATGTGAAAATCCACCCAATATGTTCAATGAAGATACAACTGAACATGGTATTAAAACAATAAAAAAAACTACCCAATATGCTTACTAAAGCTAGAGATGCATTTGATATTAGAATTAGTGACAGAGATCAAAAAGAGTCTATGCAGTTAAATCAATTTATTCTAAATAGTTCTTAAAATGTAGAAAAATGTTTTGCAAGATAATTCATTATCCAGGACACTTATGTGGCACAACTAATTGGATACACAACTGATCTAGATTCGGTAGAGGTGGGGCTCCAAGTTTGCAGACAGAGGTTTTAATATCTCAATGTTCAAGGGAGAGTAACAGATCTTATCATTTCCTTAATGGAAGTAGCCTTGGTCAATGTCTCGTTACTAGACTTGTTGGAGTGGTATTATTCCTCTTATTAACAAAAACAAATTTTGCAGATAGAAGCAAACGTGTTATGGAGACTTCATAAGATCATTTTTTATAATCAAAGAGGCACTCCAATGCTTTCTGGGGAACTTCTGAGGGATTTGAAAATGCACTTTGCCAACCAAAAAATATCAGAAATTGAGTTTATAAGCTTGGATTGGTTGGCCGGTAGAGATTCTACTACAAATCTGCTTGGGAGTGGTGGTCACGGAAGTGGTCCGAAGGATGACAGGTATTATCTTGGTCTTGCAGGGTTCTCCTCCTTAGGGACATCCTAATGGGTATCCATATGTGGTTGGAGGAACAACTATTGTGGCCTGTGCAAAGCATTTTGTTGGAGATGGTGAATCATATTCACAAGGAGTAGATGCAAGGAGAATGAGCTCAAACACAAATATAAATGCAGTTTTCTATGCAACCTTCTACCAACCAATTCAAGCAGGCAACATTGATGGCACTGATATTACCCCTCATGACAATGGTGTATATCGTGCAGTTCTTTGTGCTACAACTGGGCTCTATGATCCCTCAATTGATCCCTAGGCCATCGGTGATCCATATTGTACCGTTTTGTAGGGTGCCTTTCTCATAGCACCATAGAGGAGTATTTGAAAGAGGAAATGAACAAATATGGACGAGTGAAGGACCTTTGTTTGGTGTGCCACATTGTGACTGGCGCATCTTAGGGATATGCTTTTGTCGAGTATGAAACTAAAAGGGAAATGTGACATGCCTATGAGGTTGCTTATCACAGTATTATTGACGACAGTCAAGTAATTGTAGATTATAGCAGGCAACAACAAATGTCAAGTTGGATTCCCCGCAGGTTAGGAGGGGGATTGGGGGGTCGAAAGGAGTCCGGACAGCTGCGCTTTGGAGGTCAAGATAGACCATTTCGAGCTCATTTGTGACCCATTCCAAAAGATGAACTCAAGAAACTTGGTATTCCTCTACCTCCAGAAGGTCGTTACATGTCACGTTTTTAGGCTCCCCCAATACATAGGCGCTGAAGCCCAGATGTTCACCATCATAGACAATCAAAATACAGGTGTAGTGGAATATCATGCTCGTATGGTGATGTATCAGAGATGGACGAAAACCAACATCATATTTTTAAACATAGTTTCTCTTTGCTATCTCATCAATCAATGGTGATTATCGTCCCTAGGTCTTTATAGCCTTGGATGAACGTCGATTTTAACATTCAACACATTTTTTTTATATAAAAATAGAGATAGTTCAAGCAGTTCTCTACAATAATGGATTATTGCACGGTATTACAAATAATAATTCACGGCCTAAATCCTATGAGACTCAAACATATCAGATGTGTCAAAGTAATGTGGTTATGAGGACAGTTCCCGACAGTTGAACTTTAGTTTACAGAACTGATAACTGAAGGAACGGTCCACCCAAGGAGACAAAAGAAAACAAAGTGCAGCCATTTGAGGGGGGAGAGTTTTTCTGAACAGTGGTTTTTCTTAAGAAGATATTTTATTAGAGAAATTTTTGAGAGATAACTTTGGCAGAAAATTCAGAGAAGTATGTTTGGAGTGTTGTGAGGATTGTTTCATTCCATTCTTCTTCTACATCTTCAGCATGGATTGACGAAATCATTGGCAACATGGGGTCTTGCGAAGCAGCGAAAAGGATAAGTGAGGATGAGCTTGTTGGCCTTCACAAGGTAAATATTTACTTGTTAGTTTGTTGTATTATGGCTCGATTTTATTCGGCGCTAATTGGTTTCTATATGTAGGTTTTCTCCTTGTGATTCGCCTTCATGGCTCCATTCCACTTTTGGCTCAACTTTCTTTCTTCCTTTTTCGCGCTTGGTATTTTTCACTGTACATTGTGTCTAAAGGGGCTAAAGACCATATATCTGGCCCTAGTCTACGCAAAGACTTGTAGATTTCAGAAATTTATGAATTTGTATGGAAAGCCTTTTAATAGAAATCGTTTCTTCTCACTCTGAACTATCTCTTTGAGTTTTCTTTAAAATCCTCAGTTTTTCTCATCTTTATTGATTTAATACTTTGAATTCAGAGTATAAAAAAATATTACATAACTTCAAAAGAACCTAATGCACTATTGTTACTGGATGTGTGTGTGTGTGTGTGTATTCCTTTCTTTTAATCATTTTCAAGGTATAGGTTTTTTTTTCAACTTTTTTTATTTTTTCTAAACAAATACAACTAAACGCTTGTTTTTATTTATTGCATTTACTTATCAGATTTAAATTTTGTTACTTCAAATGTATAAACTCCACCTAGAAGTAAAAATTCATAAAATCGCATAAAAATTAAATATTGTTAAAAAGTTAAATTACAAGGCAAATGAATTCATGCTTGGACTATAGGTTAAGGGAAAATTGGCCTAGAGTTCAATGTGCTTTCTTGTCCGGGGCTTAAAGACCAGGGTAACATTCTCGTCTCTTCTCGCTTAGCTCCGCGATAGGTTGAAAATGTTGATGTTGGAGACCCTCTAGTCCCTCAGTGTCAACAATGTGCTTACATTCGAAGCACTAGGAAAGGTAGATATCTCTAGAGTGGGGAACAACAAAAGCAATAACCGGATGGTGAGTCCTGAAATACTTAGTGTGGCAATGCATGAAGGACCAATGTTTCCAAAAGAAGGAAAGGCGAAAGGTTCCCCAGGAAAAGGGGTTCCTTCCTTGGTACTCCCAAGAACTGATGCCATTGACACTGAATCAACCTAAGGTCCACTAGGGAAAACAAACAACACATGCTACAAATCTAAGAAGAAGACAATCAAACAAACCTTCCCACAATGAAACCACTAGCTGGTGACAAAATCCAACGTTGTGAGTTCAATATAGGAAGGGGTTGGGATAGAGCATGTGGATTAGTTATGTTAGTGACCTGCTTAACAGACTTACGCCTTAGTGCAAGTTCCCACATGGTTTTACCCGTGGGTTTACCCTCTAAGGATCCCGAGTGTGTTTGACCAATGTCTGACCCAGGTACAACGAAGACTCCCCTTCATCGTCACCTTGTGTATCAACCCTACATATATATGCCACTAAGGTTACCAACTCATAGTCATCCTCCGCACGGGTACAGTCGATAATCGGGAATGAACGTATGAGAAGGATAACAAGTCCAAAACTCTTCAAGAGAACTAAAGACAAGTTGACTAGAATACTACTAAGGATCCTGAATAGATTTGGGATTCATGAAGCTCAGAGACCAAATGAAACCAGTCATTTCTCAGGAAGAACCCCCAATATACGGTCTTTCTACTATGTCGATTAAGCTTCAGAGGGGAAATATTTGCTTCTCCCTCGCACGCGACCTCGTATTTAACCCCTGTGTGAGAGGGGGATCCCGACTATCCTTATACGAACAATTGGATTTACCACTCCCTAGCACAAGATTCTATGTTTGCCTAATGGATTTGGAAAGTTATCCTCACAACCTATTCCAAAACCCTACACTTTAAGATAATGTAGGTTTGCTACCAGATAATATAAAGTGTCTGATCAATTTTATAAGTGCTTCATTTTAGGGATGTTCTTTATTCAATGGTGCGAAATTGAAACTTATGATGTTTTAGACTCGACTCCAAAAGAATGCAAAATAGTGAGATGCAAATTTTTTTCTTCAATGAATCCTACATATGGGATGGAGAAGAGGTTCAACTTCCTTTAACAAAAGCACCTAATTTCCAAATGCAATTTACCTATATACACTACCAAAATCAAGAATGCAAAAATCTTCTTTGTTTGATTCTAATATATAAAGAACACATATGTTAATCATTTAATGCTTCATCACATTCAATCAAAATGAAAGAGTCAAATGCAGATACAAAATATCTGAAGAAAAAAGGATTTCAATCAAAGCATGCATGCACAGGATAATGAGAACTTAAAGAAACAAGTATGATAACTCACTCAATCAAGAACTTGGAAATCGAAAAGTATTCAAGGGATACAAGAAAGTTCAAAGAAGAATCCAAAAATTGATAAAGAGAAAGAGAAATAACTCAAATGTCTTGACAAAACAAGCAACAAGAAATAGAAATCAAAGCTAGGTTGTGGTAAGCATAAAGTCTCAAATCATTCAAAAATGAAAGATTTGAAAAGTAACTTAAAGCCAACAAACCTTTGCAGACCTTTTCAATGAGTCAGATAATGATAAACTTCGCAAGACTCAGACCAAACCAAGAAGAAACAAGGCAAATCAATATCACAATTTGGAAAAGGTCGCAACCTAAAACAAGACAACGAAAAGAGTGATAAGGGTCCATATCCTCAACCTAAACAAAGTCACAAGCAAAAGTACAGACTATGGGAAAAAGACCTTCAACAAAGGGATGAGCAAAACAATGTATATTCTCCTATATCTGCTAAAAACAAGAGAGCCACACGCCCTAAAACAAAGAGACATAGTGCTAAAACGCTCTCTAAGATACCACTGAGGAGCATTTATCATATAACCAACACCCTGGCAACCACTCTCGGGGAGCGCTAGTCCTGTAGATGCTTGAAAATATGCATAAAAAAGAAAAATCTCAACAGAGACTGGATTGGTAAGTATGACTATTGCTTGATGAAATAGAGGGAAGAGTGAAGGTTCAAAAAATAATCAAACAAGGCAAAGGTTCATACGATCCAAGGAAAGACAAGTCAATGTCCTTCCCCAATGGAGTTGCCAATTTCTATTACAAAAATATTCCCCTGCGGATAGGTGAACTTTCCCTTGGATTGCTGACTCCTATACCAAGACAAAAAATTACAAATGGACACTAACATCACTTTGAATTCAGTTTAACAAATCGGGAAGAGAGAAGGAGAAAGAGTGTGATGCACCTTATTTTGAAGTTTGTCCTCATTTCTTCCAATCCGAGCTTGATCTCCAAACTCCTTAGCACAACTTGATACCTGCAATAGGCAACAAATAGAAACAAACAACTCCTACTCTACAATATTAGCTCAAACAAATTCATCTACAAATATCGAAGGAACAATATACATTCACATGCAAGAATACACAAGCTTGAAGGAAATAGGCCAAGTATATTAAAATGAGAACCCAAAGAGAATACTTACAGACCATGATTGATGCAGTTGCAACAACATCCTCGAGATCTCCTCATCCATCCCTTGCACGATGCTACAAGATCATAAGTTTGATATATGAAAGCTTCCTCCTTTTCACCTTGGAAATACACCAATATATAGGCTTGAGAGGCATAAAAACCATGAGAAAATGAGGGGTATGGTTGAGGATATAGCTCCTTGAGGCTTGGATCATATCCTAAAGTGAATCCCAAGCAAGAGGGTCGAATACAACTAACCCAATATCAAATATCTAGCCCATATATTAAGGTGGGGGAGATCCCCCCTTTCTCTCAACAACATCAACGGTCACCCCAAGTGAGAGATAGAGCGTTGATCCTAGATCATTGCTCCCCCCAAGTATGAGACAATGCGTTGATCCTAGATCAATTATCCCCTATAGTGGAAGAGGGGGCACTATGTGTGCACCCAAAGTATGTACAAGGGGGTGTTAGTCTTCATAAATGCTAAAAAAAGGGTTGAAATTTCCAAGGAAAAAGTGTGTTTGACCAAAAAATGATGGTTTTCCTCCTCCCGTATGACTTAGGGGTCATGAACAATTGTTTTAATGGTGTGAATGCATTTCGACACCTCACAAAGTGAATGTGACACTTGGGAAGGTGTATACGACACTTGTGAAAGTGAATGCGACAGTTACCGAGGTGCATACGTCACTTTGCGACACTTAGGGTGCAAAACACAAATGTGGTATTTTGATGTGTAACTGATGCCCTTTAAAGTGTGAGGTCAGAAGAGAAACTAATGGCTGAAAAACTTTACAATTCTTCAATGCAAGGGTGATGGAGTGGGAGAACTTGGAAGAAGTTGCAAACAATATTAATATATGTTCCATTTTCGAGGCAGGCATACCTATTCTCGAAATACAAGATGACTCAAAGCACGACCATCGACCAATACATTGCGGATCCATGAAAAAATATTGACTAAGGATATGGCCACTAGAGATACAATGTGGATCCATACCTCCATGACATGAATTGATCACAGCCACAAAAAATACACAGTGGAGCTACGAGATGACAAAACATAGCCATGGATCAATTCAAAGTGGATCTATGTGACATTATATATATCAGCATGCTCAAATGATCTCCTTTGCAGCCTGGGAAAATCAAATAACAGATTGAATGCCCAACCTAGGGTCTTCATCCCAATCCCGATGTGCTTTGAATCTAGCCATGTGAATAGATGATTTGATGTCGAACATGGTAGAAACCACTTGATTACCAATCATTGAAGTAAATTGTTAGCAAGTGAGAGGCAAATCACCAATGATGTCAATGAATCCCAAGGTACCCTAGTACATTCCAGCGAATGTGAATTAATGAGTTGAGGTCGAACATTCATAGAACCATTTGATCAAAGGTCACTGATGTAAACCTACTCTCGAAAGCGAGGATGCCTGCCATTATGGCATGTAGGTCCCAAGGAACTAATTGGTTTCTAAGTCTAATTCTTGGATAATGTGTTGAAGTCAACATGAAAAGACTCGTCGAAGGAGGGCCTTGATGTATCCCACGTCATCGACATGAAACTGACACATGAAAGTGATGTAATATGGTGAATCGAATGAGTATGGACTGACACAAGAAATGGAAACTGGCAATAATACAGATGGATGGTTTTGAGTGAAACTTCCCTTGAAAATGATGAGGCACGACAACTAACTTGGTAGCATTGACTCGACGAGTACCAAGAATGTAATGTGATATCAATAAGAGCACTCTTCGACTGGATGAAAATATATAGAGACACATGAAATTGGTATGACTCAGAGACACGCGGATTACCCAACTATAAGATGAGACACAAACAGGTGCCATGTTCAAGAGAGACAATAGCTGCCATAAAGGATTCCAAAAACTTGACCCACTTCCTTCAATTTTTCCCCCACCCAGAGAGATKAGTACCCCTTTCTTTTTTAACAAACTTGAGGAGGATAACAGATTCTCGGTATAGCTCATCCTTCGGATGAGTCCCTCAACGTATGTTTAACAAACCTGAGGAAGGAGGGGTTCGGTCATATATGGGTCGTGGAGATTGGACTCACATAGGTCTTTCAATGCATAGTTTTACGATCCCAAAGAAGGCAAACTCAGTGGTTTTTCATGTGTTTGAAAATAACTTAAAGGAAACTCCATGGATGACTTTTTCATAAATTTAGTCTCCCAAGGCCGAAAAAAGTGTAAAACAATACATGGGAGAACTCTTCTAATCATGCTTGATTAGAGTGTTCATTTTTTGTAATTATTCTTGCGAGGCCGAAATGGAGATAAACTACCACTCGAAAGACGCCCTTTCAAACCTTTTAATGAGTGTGAAAGGAAGCAAGATCACTCGGCAATATTTTCATGTTTAAAGAGTCTAAAAAGAGCTTAAAGGAAACTCCAGGGGGTTCCTTTTTCATATAACCTTTACGAGTCTGAAATAGTGATAAAAGTATACTCAGTCACATTATCATTTATTTACGTGCACAAGAAAGAACGAAGACTAAGCTTGAAATTGGTTTCATTTTTAGACAAGCTTGAAACAAAATTAAACTATGCTTGTAATTTCCCAATGTAATTTCCAAAGATTTTGAGCGATACCCATGGTTGGTTGGTATTCTGCCCCCATATTGAGAAGCTAGTGGCTTAACTTTAGAATGATAATAAAAGGTTGGAGACATTCCCCCCCCCAAGCTTCGTTTCATTCATCGATACTTATATTGTCACCAATTGTTGTACCGGATTGAGGAAAAAGGTCAACTGACAAAGGCGAATGAAAGGAAGATTCAATTACGAGACCTAGTTAAAGACTCGACTCAACGGGAGAGGCGTCTGTTTCATTTTTTAACATGCTTGACACATTAAAATAACTATGTTCATAAGCGACTGGGTTCGATTACCATTCCTCTGTTTCTTTTTTTAATGAGCTCGCCACATAAAGAAAGAAACTATGCTCGTAACTCCATGTTCGATCTCGAGATTTATGTTTCATTTTTTAACAAGCTTGCTATAAAGAGAAAAAATATGCTCGAAAAATTTTCCTTGATCATGGCTTCCAAGAGGACAAAAATCTGGAAGGGACACATGGCAAGGGACAAACTTCAGCCATGGATTCTAGGAGATCTTCTCTAGATGGCAGAAAAACACTGTGGAAGGAATACAGGTCAACGGTCTTGATAAGGGTAGGGAGATCTGGCTCTAATATCCCTATGAAAGAGATGACCATGTCAACTACCGGATCTAATTCAGGAGAAGGGAGATATTTTTTCTTGTTCAGAGTTGAATGCATGGGACAAGTCGTTACATAACTGACATGCGGTGGGGTGGACATCGCTGGCATATATGGACCGTTCAAGGAAGGCAGATGATCCACTGTTAGATGAGGATCAATGAATGAAATCTGGTCTATCGTTGCTATGTTTCCATTTTGAGGAAAACATATCACTCGAAAGGGAGTGGACACAAAAGCTCTCATAACGTAGACATAGTCTCGCCCAATGAGAAGGGTAAAATCCAAGGGGTCGTGAACTACCATCACATCGACGTAGACCATTTTTCCTCCCAAAGTAACCAA
>JASDQU011311672.1:6038-17413 GCA_032191745.1 Picea mariana
GGACAAAAATGAGACCATGGAGGAAGTCGCTAAGGAGACTCAGAATGAAAAACATGATACCAGGAAGGTTAATGGGATGGAAGAGCGCAACCCCTGCAAACAAAAAACATCATTGATACCCAAGGTGGTACTAGAAGACCCACAAACGTAACTCTACAGGGATCAAATGAAGATGCATGCGCTCATATGCAAATTCATGGGGTTATAGCCCATAGAAAGAACTCTGCACAATTGGATTAATTATCACTAGAAGCCAAATGGAGAAGTGGAACTCCACCTAGGTTCGAAGGGTTTCTTCATAGTAGTATTTATTAACTTAGAGGATAGGGACAAAGTCTTCGAGGGAGGTCCATACTTCCATGCCTCAGCGAGACTCTACATGAAAACCTAGAAATAAAATTTTGCCCCAGAGAAAGAAACATTCAAAAAGGTTCCAGTATGGCTGAGACTCTATTCCCTATCCCTAGACTACTGGCTGCCCTCTACCTTTGAAGCAATAGGAAACAAATTGGGGAAATATGTGAAGACCTCAGAAGCCACCCTAAAAGGAACATACACATCGTATGCAAGAATTTGTATAGAGATGGACATTTTGAGAGCACTCCCAGAGGCCATAAGTCTGGAATTCAGGGATGAGGAATGGATCCAAAACATAGATTACAAATAGACCCCCTTTAGATGTCGACGATGCCATGAGCATGGACACTTGATCAGAGAGTTCCCTCTAAACAAAAGGTAGGAAGCGGTAAATCCCAAAACACAACAAGACGAGGAAGGGTTTATAACCCCAAACCCCAGGAACCGAGCAAATAAAAAGAAAAATAAAACCTCAGTAGGAAATACCCAGAAGACCCAGAACATGATGGAAGGAAGGGACCAAACAAACAAAGGGACAACAGAAGAAAAGGACTCAGAAAAAGTTCCAGAAGTCAAGGAGCAAGCAACAAAAGAGGCCACCCAACAGCCAAATATTACAACAACTCAGGGGAGTTGTGCAACCCTGATGGACGGAGAAACAAAAGAGGACAACACTGCCATGCAAGATGTATAGGGGTATGCAGATATGACCCCGAGCGAAGTCGGTACAGAAGACCCCGATCTTAGAGACTTGGTGGAAAGGGAAGGGATAAACCTTCTGCACATATTAGAACAATGGAAAAGGCAGGGAGTCAACAACGTACCAACAGAGAAACTCGACCGCATCCAATACCTGTTCCTCCTATTAGAAGAAGCCAAAGACAGAGGACACAAATGCACTCACGGGGAGATAGGACACCTAGGAGTGAAAGCTGGCGAGGGACAATCGCAACCATCACCCAAACAAACGAGAAGGGAAAAGGAAGGAATTCAAACAACATTGCACTATAGGAGCTGTGAGTGCTACTAATAAACTCAGGTAAGATCAAGAAACTCTTTCCCCACTATCCCCCACATGTTTAAAAATGAAGGTTATAACTTGGAATATAAGAGACTTAAACAACCCAAGAAAACAAAGAATCCTTAGGAATAAACTAAAGCAGGAGCAACCGGATCTCTGTTTTATTAAAGAGACAAAATGTACTATAGACAAAATGGAGGCAATCAGTAAACAACATTGGCATAAGTAAAAGATGGTATCCATCGAAGACCACCAAAGGTCAGGCGACATACTCACTGTATGGAACCCACAAATCCTAAATTTAATAGCATCCTAGTCAACCAGGTACACCCTAACAGTACGCATGCAAATCATAGGAAATACTGAGGAGATTTTATGCACAAATGTGTATGGGCCCCATGGGCCAGAGGAAAAGAAAGGAATGATTCGAGACCTAGAAGATATAAAAGGCCGAGCCACCAACCTCCACTGGATACTGGCAGGGGACTTCAAAATTATCACCTCCCTTGCGGAAAAAAAGGGTGGTACGAGAAGATTGGATCGGGATGTAGAAAAGTTTTCAAATTTTATAAACATAGCGAAGATGGTAGACCTCCAAACCAAGAATGGACAGTTCACCTAGAACAATAAACTGATGAACCAGTTCTAGGTAGCTACAAGACTTGGCCGATTCCTTGTATCGAAGTCAATCATCATGCAGGGGCTAACCCTAAAATGCAACATCCTCCCCTTGGGTGGATCTAATCACTGGCCAGTACAACTGAAGGCTAGCTTCCAAACAACACCTAAGAATAGACCCTTGAGATTCGAGAAATTTTGGATTGATCACCCGACTTTCAAGGAAAAAATCAAACAATGGTGGAGGGAGGAGCAACCAGAGCAAGGGACTAGGATGTTCAAACTACACAAGAAACTTAAATACATCAGAAAAAATATCAAGTATTGGAACAGGGATATCTTTGGGAATATAAACAGAGAGAAAAATTACATCGAAGAAAAAATGAAAAAACTCCAAGAAACTTGCTTATAGGAAGGCTATATGGAGGACCGGAAAAAGGAAGAGCTCCAAATGACACAAGAATGGGAGGCACGATGCCAGCAGGAGAAAACACTCTGGCATCAAAAGTCTCGCATTCGATGGCTAAAGGAAGGAGAGTGGAACCCCAAGTTCTTCCATAGAACAACCATGGATAGAAGAGCCCATAAAAAAATACTGAAGATCAAGGACCAAGATGGAATCGAGTGCGAGTCACATCAGGAGATCGAAAGCGCTTTGATCAGCCACTTCCATGGGATAGCCCAAGAACCTCATCAAGACAGATCGAAGGCCATCCAGAAAATAACCTAGCATATTCCACGCCTGGTTACTGAGGAACAAAACATTTTCCTGAAAAAACCTATTACCACGGAAGAAGTTGATCAAGCCCTCCAGGAAATGCCCAGTGGGAAAGCACCAGGTCTAGATGGCTTCACTATGGAGTTCTTCAAATCTTGATGGGAAATTGTCAAATGGGACATCTATAAGGTAGTAGAGGACTCTAGAAGGTATGCCTCCATCCTTAAAGCACTAAATGCAACCATGATCACCCTAATCCCTAAAGAAAATGAAGCCAAAACACTGGACTGATATAGACCCATAGAACTCTATAATGTAATCTACAAAATTATCTCCAAAGTCATAGTAAATAGATTGAAACCCCTCCTACCTTCACTGATCTCACAAGAATAGGTAGGCTTCATGGAGGGTAGACAAATAATGGACAATATCATCCAGGCCCATGAAATCATCCACACCTTAAAACTTCAGAAGAGGGGGGGAAGGTTAATACAACTGGACCTAGCAAAAGCCTATGATAAAATTAGTTGGCATTACATGATCAAAGCTTTGGAAGCCTTTGGTTTCACCCAACACTAGATCAATTGGATTGTCAGCCTAGTATCCATAACAAGCTACTCGCTACTAATCAATGGAGCCCCGACCAAACCTTTCTGGCCCATGAGAGGGATTAGACAAGGTGACCCGCTGTCCCCCTTCCTGTTCATTCTAATGATGGAAGGTCTCAGCAAGAGCATAAAGAGCGCAAAAACAAATGGAGAAATAACAGGGCTCAAACCCTTTGAAAATCGCCCTACCTCAACCCACCAACAGTTTGTAGATGATACACTCCTCCACGACATACCCATGGTCAAAGAAGCCAAAGCCTACAAACACATTCTAGAAGATTTTGGCGAAGCCTCGGGCGCTGAGATCAACCAATCCAAGTCGATGATCTTTTTCTTTAATACCAACCCAGCTATCTAAAGAAATTTGACCAACATTCTAGGCTTTGAATGGAAAACACTCCTAACCAAGTATTTGGGGGTTCCTTTGACAAACAAAGTATATAAGTTGTCAACTTGGGAAGGAGTAATAAATAGGTTACAGGAGTGGGTAAAAAACTGGACGTATAGGTCCCTTAATCTAGCTGGCAGACTGATCCTAACTAAGACTGTATTACAAGCTATTCAAACATATATGATGTCACCCATAGGGGATCCTACAGAAAATCAGATCCATCCAGAGGGACTTCCTGTGGCGAGGTGTGGAAACAAAGAAAAATGAGCCCTGGTGGCCTGGGAGAAAGTCTGCAAGCCAAAAAGAAAAGGAGGCTTGGGGCTGCAATATCCATAAACGACCAACAATGCATATGGGGCGAAAATATGGTGGCGTTGGGTCAAAGAAACTACAACACCTTGGGTAAACCTATGGAAGGAAAAGTACACACCGGACACCCGCGACCAGGACAAAATCCGCTTTGGAGGAACCAAGGAAGGCTTAGCCATCTGGAACCTAGCATGGCACAACAAAGCATGGATTCAGACATAGAACTTTTGGTAAATCATGAATGGCAGAACAACCAGATTCTGGGAGGATGCTTGGAAACAGGAACCAAGGATGGAAAACCCAGACAGAGGAATACTCCAACAGGACCTCATCACGCAAGGAAAAATCAACATCTATCGATACTGGCAGCAGGGAACAGACCACAATAAATGGAGAACCTAGGACAAGATTACTCCTCAGAACAATGAAATAACCACAACAATAATAAAAGAGGTGGAGGAGGAACTAGGCAGACAGAAAATGACAATAATGGAAGGAGAAGACCAGCTGAGGTGGGGCAAAAAGGATGGAGGGGAATTCAACCTAAAAGAAGTCGGGCACTATATGGCGGACCCAGACCAAGACGACCTAGCACAACACTGGGATAAGCTCTGGAATAGCCCCCAATGGCCAAAGATTAAGATCTTCCAGTGGCTAATATTACACAATCGCATCCTAACTTGGGATAACCTAAGGAAAAGAGGTTTCACTGGTCTATTAAGGTGTCATCTATGTCAAACTCAGGAAGAAATAACTAACCATCTCCTCGATGAATGCACCTACACTGCAGAACTATGGGACTAGGCAGCAAGTATCTTCCATCAGTCAGACAGGATCCATGGTAACATAGATGCAACAATCAAGCTTTGGAGAGAAAACTATAGTGACCAAGATGAGGTGAACCTCTGTTGGATCCTCACCCCAGGAATGATGATATGGTCGACATGGAAGGAAAGGAACAGGCGCATTTTCAGAAACCAAAGCTGGCCACAAGGGAAGATCAAGGAAACAATAGCCTCCATGATATGTGAGACGGTGATGAGCAGCAAATTCCAGGAGGGTAGCGCACAACCCACAGACCAGGAGTCCAGAGTCCTAGAGGTTTTCCAATTAACCGATGGGCGCAACCCCAATCCAAACAGACAACAACTGCAACTTCAAGGACGTGAGCACAACTGGAAACTGCCACCTCCAGGCTCTCTCAAGTTGAATTTTGATGGGGCGGCGAAAGGCAACCCAGGAAGAACAGGTTTGGGAGGAGTAATTAGGGACAATAAAGGGAACATCATATGACTATACGCGGGGAGCCTGGGCAATTCCACCAATAACGCCGCAGAATTCGGGGCCCTGGAAACAGGTCTGGAGATTCTTAGCCGGGAGGGGATGAAAAACACCATAGTGGAAGGAGACTCTATGCTAGTCATAAACACAGTGAGAGAACTCCAAAACGGTACCCAAATAGGCAATATCCAGAGGCACTGGCGATTGGCCCACATACTGAAAAAAATCCAGGAGCACTTGCAGATAGGGATCAATGTGGAGTTGCACTGGGTGAGGAGGTCAACAAATGGATTGGCGGACAAAATAGAAAACGAGATGGTCAATAAAGAAGTTCCATAACTGGACACAATCTAGAGAAACATCCCACGAGGTCAATTCCAAGCAGACTGCACCCAACTTGCAGAAAAAGACTAGGATAACAGGATTAGTATGGGAGATTACGACAAGAATGGAGTTGTAGCAGCCACCATAGGACACGTAGGTCCCAGAAAGAATCTGATGGCCCACCAATCAAATAAGGTTGCAAATGAAAATGTAGATCACACATCAGGAGAAGGTACGACACCACAACCCCATCAATAAAAAGAAGTACATAAGCTACCCTTTGGAAAGCGGAAGAGATAAATCGCAGGTGGAAAAGGATGATGGACCTAACTCATAGGCAACAAAGGATGATGGACGACAGGTCTCACCAGGGCCAAGTAGGAACACACCTCACCTAAGTATAGATATGGAATTGGAAAAGGGATGGTGTACAATGAGCAGGGCAGAGCATTGGAGCAAAGATAACGACAGGGTCATCAAATGCACATGCTCTAGAACAGAGTCTTCTGACTGGAAGGACCACCTTGATGAGAAGATCATGATTCCAAGGATGGGACTGTAGCCGGGTTGGGTCCATAAAGGCCAGGACACCAGAATATATCACAGAACGAGGCATCATAATTACAGGGGCCACCTTACTTATTAGAAGGAGGTGCAGCAGAACAGGGAAAGAACCCAACGTAAGAACCACCACCTACAAGTCAATATGGTATGCATGAAGAAAACCAACAACAAGAGAGGCCCCCCAGGGAAAGGAACCTCCACAGAGTGCCCATCGGATGACAAGAATTGAATAGGCGGCTAGGGACGCAAGGAACACTTTCCTCACGAAGGCAGATAACAAGGGGAAGATGTTCATTAAAATATGGGAGGGAGAAATTAACAACACCCACAGGGGAAAAGCCTGGTCAACACTAACCCAAGAAGAAGGGAGGATACGGGACCCCGAAACCACACAATTGAGGATAACCCTCTACCACAAGATGGTGGAGGAAGCTTGGAGAACCAAAATGCTGATAGGTAAGATGTGTGCGAACAGGGGGGAGACCAACAAGATGAAAACCAAAGATTAGAAGAAAGAGCGCACAGGAATTCTCAACCGCCTTAGCAACCTGGAGATGGGGATAAAAAGGCTGGTGGAGGACCAGAAAAGACAATAGGAGAAATTGGAGCGGATGGCGGGACAATTTCATCTCTATTTACGCTACATCCACCAGATAGATATCACTCCAACCGACAATAATGGAACCCCAGCTTGCATCAGGAAGCTACGTCTGGTGGAATAGAGGGAGGAGGACACGGCACAGTAGAAAGGGGATGCAGAGAACCCCATCAACCTAGACTAGCACAGGACTCGCCTAGACCCTGTCTCTCAAAGTAGGAGCTCACCCCACTATGCTCAGAATTTTCTTGATTTCTTTTGATGAAGTTTTTTTAGACTGGATTATGGTAGCCTGGGTTGGTTTCCCGTTGTGGCGACCCAGGCACTTCTTGTTTATTTTCAGATAATGCACTCCAAGGACCCCAGATCTGGTTTATGTTAAGGCAGATCCTGGGAATCCTTGCATCAGTTTTGTACTATAACCTTACAAAGCAATATCGATTCACACACTCATTTACAAAAAAAAAAAAAAACCTTAATAACACACATAACCTCTAACTCATATATCCCCCAACCAATATAACTTTTATAAACCCTAACTTATATCACTGTTGATTCATATAACCCTTATATAACTTAACATTTGTAATCAATGAAGTAATAGGTGGAAATGTTGGCATGAATATGGTCAGGAAATGGGAGAAGGAAATAAACTATAAATAAAAGAAATACAAATAGAGAAAAAGGAAATAAAGAGGCAAGCAAATATAGGGAAGGACTAGTGAAGACAAGAGAAAAGAGTAGGAGAAAAGGGGATTTCGAAGTTATATTGGAGGTGAGAAGATGAACAAAGGTGATGCTAGAGATATGGAAGTTACCCTAGAGGTAAGAGGAGGGAGAAAGGAGATGCTAAAGAGATGGAATTTATCCTGCAACAACATGCTAACTACCTTCTTTCCTTGGAATTCCCTTATAAGTAATTACTTGGTAACTATTCCCTTTAGTCATGGATCTCAAAATAGGAGAGCGATCCTAAGTTAGGGGAATTTAGACTTTCTTTCTTGGAAAACTAGGTTAGGGAAATTTTTTTATTATGATGAGACCTATGGTATCTTCTGCCAAAAAAAAACTCTAATTTATTTTTTGTTTATGGATTTAAGATACCTATTTATTTTTATTAATGGCCACATGGGATTCAACAATAAGGATAAAGTTCCCAACAAATATCCATGATGTTGCAATTGTAAATATTGTTGTAATATAATGGAAAAAAAAAACATTTATTAAGCCTACTCTTGTTTAGTGATGACATATATATATTTTTATATTCTTGATTATGCCTTGTTAAGTTTTTGACTAATTCTCATTGTCATCATTTTGGTCCTAAATAGTTGCTTCTAGGCTTTAAAAGCGCAATGGTAACCAAACAATTAGAAATATAATTTCATGAACACGTGATCAATAGGTGAAGGACTATTTTATGGAGAACTAATATCAATTATGTAATTGTTCGATCCATCTTCATGGAAATAAAACATTAATAGAATCCATATTTTGATTTGTTGCAAGGTCACTATTTTTGCTAATATCTCAATACGTTTTGCTCAATCTTTAAGAATTCTCCTCAAATTTTAGAATTATCATTACATACACATGTAATAGCTTAGAGATTTTGTAAATTAGCTACTCTTTCATTATTAGCATACAAAAGAGTTACATCATATTCGAACCAGAGATGGTACTCCTTGTAGAATTGTCCGAGTTTATGAAAATTTTGCACATGAAAGACTTCTTTTTCCACATTACAAAGCCTAGGGAAAACCATCAAGTACTTCCACTCATTATGAGGATGGTACCCAGGGTAAACCCTATAATTTTTCAAGGAAAAACGTTGGTCAACAATAGGGATCAAATCCATTATAATAATATACTTGTTAAGATCTCAACATGCCACTTGTTGTAATTGAACCTAGGTGGGGGAGGATAACTATCATTCCTCCCAAACACCTATGCTAAACCCAATTGAAAATACATACATGAAATACTATCTTAGTATGTTTTAATATAACATAATGGTAATACCTAGAACTACCATTAATAATCAATAGTCTAAATATACATTTTAACAAAAAATATAGTATAATATTAGAAAATACGACTATCTCTAGGTCAAATAGTATTATGTTATAGGGAAAGGTAAAAGCGCTTGAAAGATATACTAAAAACTAGATACAAAAAGACAAGGCATGGCATTTGACAAAGCTAATTTTCCTCTTCAATGTCAAAATCTACATAATTGTAGATTGACTAGTTTTTAGGTTGAGTGGTGGTCCTCTAGTTCGTACTCCTTCACCATTGCCTCTATCCCCCATATTTTTTTGTCTAGGAGGTCCAAATTTTCTAGAATCACCTTCTATCACATCTGCTTCTCCTCAACTATCTGGGTAATAAATCTTTTGTTGTTCCAACATATCTCAACCATCCTAAAGAGTTTGGTATCTCAACTTCTAGAAAATATTTTGTTAGTAATCTAGTGAATAGTCTCCTCATCTAACTCCTCAATTGATGCATTAATTCTCTTTTCCCTTACTTTTTTCTTAATTTCCTCAACTTCAACCTTGACAATTGCAAAAAACCACTTATAGTAGCATTCAAATAACTCCATATCCTCCTTTTTATCCCTAATTATTCTCTTATGTTCCATATTTTTAGGAATATTTCTAGTGTCTTTGTATCAACCCCTTCTTATGTCCCTACTCCCTTCTGCAACCATATCCATATTAGGATAGTGGTCAATCCCTTTGACATAGTATCTCTTCAACCCACTGCTACTACAAGCCTTGCGAGGCAAAGAGTTCATTACTCTACTCCTTTCTAACTCTTTCGCTAAGGAAAGGTTAATGTTCCAAGAAAGGTCCCCACTTGAATATGACTATAGAAACCAATACATAGTATCTACCTAATTGAGAAACGCGATGCAGGGGAGAGTTAGACCACAATTCTCTAATAGAATAATCAAAACCTAAATTCATGCCCAAATATTTCCCAAGGATATTATTCTATCCAATTGGGATGGATACAGTCTAGGACCAAATCCCTATTACACAAGGAAAACATTAGAAACATAGGAAGTCTCAAAACCACTGACCTTTCATGTAGTCTTAGGGAAATGTTGTGATTTCTATTTTTTATTAACACTAGTTGCATCACCATTTCAAGGGACCCCCCATGCAATTTCATCATTGTGATAGTGTGAAATTGAATTCTCATTTTAGGTGGTGACCAAAGTTCCAGACAACAAAAATAAACCTCATAAAACCCATGCTTTCAACACTTACGGTTTCACAATGTACCATTATACAATCCTTCCACCACCTATATAAGGTTCTAGATTTACATAACTTATTTGACTTATGCAACTTACTTATTGACTTATGTAACTCAATTTACTTACTAATAAATAATAAGATAGATGTAGGATTTATCACGATGAGAGTGAAACATATGTCCAAAAGTTTCACCAAGGGTGGGTTACATATTGATCTATCTTCTATAAAAGGGAAAGAGGAGTGGTCCCCAATAAGAAGTAATACACAAGAATCAACTTAAATGAATTAATTAAAATAAGGGAATATTCTACTTCTTTTTAGTGATGGGTGGGATAAAAGATTCCTTGATACATTTGAGTAGAGCATTAGGATAAGATTAGATGCAATAATGTGGGGAAATATTTCCCCCTTTTTATGTGGTCTTGGGGGATGGAGTTGCAAAACTTGGGATTCTTCCTCATTGATCCATTTCCCACGCCAGGTAATATGAACTTGTATTTATTCCTTTGAATGAAGTGGGGAGAAGGGTGAAAGGGTGAATGGTGGTGATTATTATTATTAATCAAATCTTCAGGAAAATCATTGTTAATTTGTTATTATGCATGGGTGGGGATAATAAAATCGATATTTTTCATATATTGGTTTAGATAAAAATTGTATTTATGAAGAAAGAGGGAAGGGGAAACATCAAGTAAGAGATTGGGATCGACCAGAGGTGGTAATATTATAAGAAATTTTAAAACATGTATGGATTTGTTTCTTGCTAGAGAATGGATGTTCTCTTATGACAATGAGTCTAATAGAGACAAGGAAGTGCCATTGACATACACACGTTATGTAAAAAACTAGGAACCAAACCCACTTCTTGAGTTGGGCTTTGATTTTGTTATCAATGGAAGAACACATCGAATATTCCATCTAGTTTACATAGGTTGGGGTTATTTTCTATGGATGATGTAAATATTCCATACAACAATGAATTTGAACTAATGGAGTATGTTGGTACAACATAAAAATATAAATATTGGATATGGTTGACCCAACATCTACGGAGTATGCAGAGATATGAAATTTGTGAAAATTATAACCAAATGAAATAAACCAATCAAAATAAAGGAATAATATCCATCTAGTTTACATGGGTTGGGATTATTTTCTATGGATTATGTAAATATTCCATACAATGATGGAGTTGAACCAATGGAGTATGTTGGTCCAACATAAAAATATAAATATTGGATATGGTTGGCCCAACATCTACTAAGTACGTAGAGATATGAAATTTGTGCAAATTATAACTAAATGAAAGAAACCAAT
>JASDQU011311674.1:0-16326 GCA_032191745.1 Picea mariana
GAAGTGAAACCAACCATGTACCAAGTATGTACCAATCATGTGTCAAGTACTCATCAACTATGACTCATCAATATGTACCAACATCATCAACTATACACCTCATGTATGTGCCAACTCATCAACTACTTGTCTCAACCATGTACCCAACTTGTACCTCAAACAAAATCCCTCATAAATTTCATCATCCAAATATTATTTGTAACTATGTAATAGACCTAGTGTATATGATCACATACCTACAAACCTTCCTTAACTTTAACAACAAGAGACTAGCATTTTCATCAAACGTTTCTTTAGTCTCACAAGACTAGTTTTGGATTAGTCAATAACCCTAACTTGAAATAATCATAACTTTGTACTTGTAATGAATAAATATATTAAAATGATACACAATGTTCCTTAGTGTGTTTTATGCAATTCCTCTAGGTGTCACCACTTGGAACCTCTCATAAAAGGATTTATAGAAAAAAAAATGGCACACCTTGTTGAATTCTGGCTTATTCTAGAGAGCGACCTTGTCGAGCATGCCCCACACAGAATATTTCTTGAATTGATATTAAAATATTAAAAAGAATACTATAGACTGTACTCTAACAAAAACATTTTTTCTCACTGAATTTGGATCTGTTATGAAAAAGTTATGACATTTTTACCCAAAACACCTATTTTTGACTAGTTTCAGGAGTGGCCACAAACCCTGTTTTCCACGGAGTGTAACTCCAAAAATACAACGACCCAAAAGATTAATTTTTTACCACAGATACTTGGATATGTTTCCTCAATGCAATAGAAATTTCACGGTCTGATTCATTCTAGAAAAAAAGTTATTGCAAAAAATGGTAAGATGACCTGAAAAAAAAATACCTTAGAAAGCATCATCAAAAGAATTTATCCTTCCTTGAATTCCAACCTTCTTTTCTTCACTTTCCTCATAAATTTGGCTTAGATATCCTTTGTTTACCTCATAAACCTATAGGTATTCAATATGCTAAAGTGTAATTCAAATTAGAGAACCTTTCCTCTTATTTATACTCTCCAAGTAACTTCCTTAAAAACATCTTCTAGGTTACTTTGCCCACTTTCCTTATTTTAGGGTTAACCCACTTCTAATTTCTCCATTCAATTTATTATTTAAATAATTTATTTTGTATTCACTTTGAATTATAGTACACTCATCACTTAAATTTATTATTTACCTTCTAAAATCTCTTAAACCACTTTGACTACTTCGAACTTTCGGGGCTTCAAGCCAACATATGAGGGTCCTCCAACTTCGTAAGGCCATAACTCTCAAACCGTGAGGAGTTATGTGACGTTCCACATACCACCATAAATGGAATGACATTTAATATCCATATAGAATAGTATTACTTGAAAATATATCAAAATCCATACCGTTATCCATCAAACAAACTTGGAGCCATTACCCAAACCTGTGCTACGGGGCTTTCTTCAAGGGTTGACATCAATGACAACCAACCTTAATCAAAATGTATAAAATCAACATTGAGGGAAAAAATGAGGACAAGTATGATGGTGCAAGGTTATGTTATTGAGATTTAGCAAGCTTCCCTAATCCTTTCATGCTCTGAGTAGCATCCCCTGACCTAGAAATTCATTTTCCAGTGTTCCTCTCTTATATAGCCATAAGGTGTGTTCCTATCCTGATTGGGTTATGTGAGGAAGATCCTAGTTGTTGAGTTGATGCTCGAAGGACTTGTGTAGTAACATGGTTGGTTGAATTTGAAGCAATGTCAAAAGTTGTACCAGGTTGTAACCAACTTTCATATATTGTTAACAATAGAAGAGATGTCTTTCCCTGTTGTCTTGTGTTCATTGAAATGTTATATTTTGTTATTGTTCATATGTGTTTTTATTTATACACTTGATATATGCTTATTGAACCTATAACTACCTTATTGCAACACTATCTTGGTTTCTTATTATAGGTTGGTTCCAGTAGAGACCATGAGCTCTTCAAGAAACAGGATGTTGGGCACAAGCCTATTTTGAGGAGAAACCCAATTTTGGCGGGGAAATACCTAATTTTGGAAATGCGCAAGTGGTAGTAAAAGCATCACATGCAAGTTATAGTCGCATGCAAAGGAGGAAGTCATGCAAGGCATGCATGCAGGAAAACATAACCTTGTTAGGGTTATGATTTTTGTAAGAGAATGTAACAGTTGTTGAGAGGAGAATTTGTATATATAAGTACCTAGGAGGTATAGGTAGGAGAGTTCCTAAGTTTTGTATTATTCGAAGAAGGAAACTACTATAAGATAAAAAACCATTTTTGTAGGTTTTTGAGTTGTAGGAGAGTAAAGCAACTCGATCCCAAGGGTTAGATCACAGGTTGAGGAGTCTGGTGCCATCTAGTCATCCTCACAGGGATCGTGGAACTTGTTGTGATTGTAAGATAAGAAATTGTAGTGCACGTAGCACCATATATTGCAGAACCATGATAAAAGAGCCTAAGCAGCCAAATCTTTGTGGACATAGCCCAGGAGGGGGTGAACCATGGTAGATCATGTGTTATGTGAATTTATTATTTTTTATGTCTTTGTTGTCAATGGTTACATCTTAGATGATTGTCTTGATGAAGTACTTAGATCTTTTGATTTACATGCATGAATAAATAATGACATAGTATTTAATATAGATGGATAATAGATTAAATAAATGAATATCAAAAAGTACAATCCCAGATCCCGACTCCTTCCTAGAATGTAAGCATCTAAGCATTGCAGTCACCCATAGAACTATCTCGGGTGAGACTGCACAGTACACTCTATGTGTTGTGTTTCCTTATGGTTTACCAGGAGGGTTGATAGGTTTAGAGGGATTTGTTGGAAGATTGTTTAGATTTGAACCTGGGTCAGGCGAAGAAGTAGGAAGAGAGATTTTCAACCAATAAATTCTTTTGTTGACAGCTGGAACTGCATGGGATTGAGTGAGTGGTATCTGTGAAAGAATCACGCAGAAAATGAACGTCTAGAAGGGAATGTTTAGACCATGGAATCCAACAAAGGAAGAGATTGAAAGATATTTGAAAACAAAGGAGTTGTAGTTTATGCAGAAAGACGATAGATACCCTAAAATAACACTGCAAAAATATTTGGACAAGTACGTGTTTAGCAACTTGCATGAAGTATTTTTCTATGATTTCACGCATGCGTTGCAGGCATGGATATTGAGGTTGAAAGACAACCATGAAAAAAATCAGATCAGACAGATCGATTGGAACCATGTGGATATCATGTAGTTAAAACAAGTTAACAATAAATTCATGTGTGTAGTAGATTTCTGGCTAGACAGTATTGTTGCAAGATTTATCATAGAATTTGCAGTAGATATTGCGAAGTCTTATAGTTTAGCAGAGAAAATGTTCCTGAAGGGAACCAGAGGTAGGTATATTAGATCGTTGTATACTTCCATCAAGATCCCACTTTATAATAAATGTGTAATGACTATGGCATCAGACAGATAAACTTCCCTGCGTGCATGGAGGAACCGGGGAAGCACTGACAAGAGCTAGAGAAATGGAGGAAGAGATGGATAAAGGAAAAAAGGAGGATGCCTTGGAAACAATCATGATGGAGGAATATCATATAAATCAGATCATGGCAACATCCGGAAAAACATGCAGTGGAATACCCTACCAATATAAGATGAATAATAAGAAGAGATCCATAGCAAAGAGAGGGCTTGGCAAGTGATGAAGAAGAGTTAGAGGATCTCTGGGTTGTGGAGAAGATTGAGGAAATCATGTGTGAAATGTATGAAAGGAATACGAGAGGTCCAAGGGTAAGAACAAAAGTCATAACTCCTATCCATGTTAGTTTCAATGTGGAACCCATAAACCCATGTGCGACTAATACACCAGAAAGAACACCACCATTTAAACAATTGAATTTTAGTGAAAGAAAGACAACATGAAGTGCACCCAACAAAGGAGAAGCGACTGGAGGAGATCGTTTAGGAATTAGTATTCAAGTATCTACACCATGTGGAGGTCATAGTTCATCATCGTTCAAAATGACAGGACATGATCCCACCATCAAGTTACCCGAATTCAAGGGAGAAGCATCAGAGGATCCTGAAAAACACTTGTCTATCTGTGAGAATAATTGGGAAGCAAAGAAGATCACATATGAGGATACAAAACTTGTGCATTTATCTATCAAGCTAAGAGACTATGCATTGGATTGGTACATGAGCATAGCTGTAAACAGTCCACTAGGAACAACAAGGACGATTGCATATATCAAGAAGCTATTGATAAATGAATTTTAGAAACCTAGTTTAGAAGATCAGTACATGAATGAGATGATTGAGATCAGACATAAACCAGGAGATTTTGTTTGGGATATTGATAAGAGGTTCAAATGATTGAAGGGAAAATTGAATTATGTCATGATGGATATGCATCATAGACATCTCTTTGTGAATTCACTAATACCACACTGGAATACCCTTTGAGGCAGCAGAAGTTTCAAATGCAGGAAAAGGCTCTACAAGAAGCCCTACAACTCAAAGAGAACCAGTACAAGAATACAAATCTAGCAATAGAGGAGATGAATGAGGATCTAGATAACCTCACATTTCAACTAAACCAGAATAGGGGAAAAGAGAAAAAAAGTTGTTTGGTGTACCACATGTAGGACGGAAGGACACCAGAAAAATGAGTGCCCAACATTCGTGCAATACATGGTAACAGAGCTACCAAAACCTTTTCCAACAAGAGGAATATGGTGTGAAATATTTAAAACACATGTACATGATCCATATAATTTTCCAATGATGCAGAAGTATCAGACAATACCCAAGAGTTCATATTGCAACTTTTGCAAATCAGTGGGTCATGATGATAAATATTGTAGGAAAATGAACTTGATGTGGGAGAGAATGTCAGATACTTATAGGGTGCAGGGATAAATGATGTTAAGGAAATTTTCACCTAATTTTAACTAGGTACCACCTCCATACAACATTGAACACCAATTATATAACATTTCACGACCTCAGTATAATAACACACAGCCATAGTATAGCCATGTGCAATACAATCAGGTACCTTAGTACAACAACCTACATGGAGATCACATTGGATATAGAGGAGGAGGATGAGGTAGAGGAGGATTTGGATGTGGAAGAGGTCCAGTAGTGTGTCATAACTACCAACGTCTAGGCCATTATGCAAGGGAATGTCTACTTCCACCTAGGACAAGCATGTATTGTCGTGCCACAGACCATGATACAGAGGAATGCCCTACACTTTTAGGGAAGATACAAGAAAAGAGGAATCATATTAATCAAAATGTACATTGGATATATACAAAAGCTAGAGAGGATGGAAGGAACATCAACATAGTCATGCATTGAGGCGCTAAAATAGGAGTTGACACAGTAAGACCAAAGTCAACACAACACCAATGGGTGAAGAAGCATATTGAACCAGAGAGACAATTTGATGCAGGGAAAGAAAAAAAAGTATTCAAGGAGGAAAGAGGAAAGTTACTCAACAAATATGTTGCATCTACACCAACCACGTAGCATACCCAGAATGTACCAATGAAGGAGATTCCCTTATCAATGGACCACACCAGCGAAGTACCACCTATAGCGCAAGTAAGTACCATAAAGAATTTTCTACGATCCCGTGTTAAGCTACTGAATGACTAATCATATGTTAAACTTTTGAAAAATGTGTTAGAAAGATGTAAAATAGAGGTAGAGGGGAAGTTAGAGAAGAAAACGTTCAATCACCTCCATAGAAGAAGGAGGACAAGCAGGGAATTTAGATTGAATGACAACATTGGAGATTTCAATATGGGGGACATCATACTAGATTTAGGCTCTGAGGTAAATGTGTTACCTAAAAAGACATGAGAGTGTATGGGAGAGCCCACATTGTGTTATTCACCTGTCCAATTGAATCTAGAAAACCAATACAGAGTTATAACGATAGGAAGGCTTAAGGGTGTGATAGTAGATCTGGATGGAGTGTGCACTGAGGGATACTTTGAAGTAATATAAATAGTGGATGACACAAAACCTTATCCATCATTTCTTGGGTTGGATTGGGCATTTGATAACTAGGACATAATAAACTTGAATGCAAGGAAGATGACATTTGAATCAGGAGAATACAGATTCATTGCACCATTAGATCCATCATAAGCGAAAAGGTTTGTAGAACCCACTTCCTTAGATCTAGAGGAAATCAACCAGTTATACAAAACCACCGCGCATGAAGAATATTATGTCAACCCAACTGCAGATGGAGTAATCAGCTGGAGGAGCATCGCATCATGTTCTTCTGACTCAGATATAGGGTTGGAAAATAGGTAGCAAACATTACATGATGTATCCACACGAAGGTGCGCAAGAATAGACCGCACAGTAAGATGGGTGGGTACAGAGATAAGAGAACCTCCCATTTTTCATGGGGTGAATGACTTAGAAGAATTCCTAACAAGATACGAAGATGAAGTGTTAGAGAATCAAAGGCTTTTATCCTCAGACATTGCACTCAAGGCAACACCTGCAAGATGGTGAGGTGCACACAAATAGACAGTTAAGGACTGGTACCAATGTAAGAGACTATTGCACATTAGATTCGACGCAGAGCAGAGGAGAATTGAGATCCAGAGGTATGATGGGCATGGGACACCAAAAAAACACTTGGAGAAGTGTAGAACACTATGGAGGATGACACCACCAGAGGAATGGTCTGATCACTTCATCCACACATTCGAAGGAATTCCAACAAACTAGTATGTAGACCAAGAACTGTGTAGAGGCACTGCAAAATGGACAACATTACAACAAAATTTTACAATCACTTTCTCATTTGAACACAAGAAGCCCAACATGCATTTAGTACTCAAACAAATAATAGGGGTAATATTTTTTGATGAACCAAAGGTTGAACTTATAATAGAGTATCAACAACAAAACAGACAAAGAGTTAAGAAACTATTGTCATGCTATCATGTGGAAGAAGAAGCACCAGATGAAGATGACCCATGAAATATTCATATTACAGAAGTTGAAGGTGTAAGGTCCATCTCTAGAATCATAAGTGTTTTTTGCATTGATCACGGTAAATAAAGTCAACATTGGGACAACAGAGAATCCCAAAATGGCCAGCATTGGAGACTACTAGAACTTTTATCCCTCGACCAAGTTTTGACGAAACATTGGTCAGGTTTGACCACTTTTTTACTTTGGCAGGCTGGTCGAAGATGGAGCACCCAAGCGGAGCTGAGATCGTAGGATCTCACTTGTTTTGTGGACCCAACAAAGGGTTCACTAGGGTTTTGGGCATTAGGGTTTAGAGGATGTCGGCCCATGGGTTTACCCATGTTTAGGCATTTTTGTAAGGGATGCAAAAGTATAAATAAGAAGGAATGTAATGTATAAGTAGCAGTGTAAGTAGCTAAGTGCAAGAGGAAAGTAGTTCTGATTTGCTTTGTGTAATAGACTGTGTATGTAAGGCTTTATGCATAATAGAGGAGTTGGCTTTGTGCGAAGCTTGGCTCTGTGGCTTAGTGCATAGGAGTGGATGGATGTAAGAGATTGAAGACTAATAAATAAGAAGAAGTCGTTGGTGGACGTAGCCCCACATGTGGGTGAACCACATAAATCTTGTGTTGATGGTTTGCTTTGTGCTAGAATGTTTATGCTGTGAATCTGCTTAGTGCATCGAATGTTATGAATGATAGATAGATCTTTGAATGCTTAATGCTTTGTATATGTTGAATGTGTTATACATGACTTATGATGCTAAGTACAATGTGTATTTTTTCATTATTACTGTGTCAATCTGTACTTAGGGTTTGATTTGCGATGTGAATAAATCTAATGAATTAATATATGTTGTTCCTAAGTACCCTGCAAAGTGTTGTAATCATAGATCTATGTCCGAGCTTGGTTATAAACACCTGATTCCTATAACCCCCCTACCTCTACCTCGGGTGAAACTTTTCCTGCTTCGCAGGTGCTGCCAAAAGGGTCGGTAGTTAGGGTTTTGTTGTTGCGTTGTTGAAGCATCGAACCTTGGGTCTACCCCTGTGCCAAGAAATGGTTCCGTTGTCAGGACCAAAACTGTGATTGTTGGGAACTGAAGTAAAGAAAAGAGAATCTATGTGCATAGATCTGTTGTTGTAGTGTGCAGTATTCTACTTAACTTGTGAAGCTCTGTTCTAAGAAAGAAACTCATTCTGAAGAAAAGAGGTAAGATCTTGAAAGAGGTAAAGCTTTGTGCTTTTATAGAATAAGATGAGTGAAAATTTTTGTTTCAAAAGCATGAATCTAGGTATGTTTGATAGATTATGTCCTAGTCTAAAATCTAGGGTACAGTTAGAAGAAAGAATTGATCTGAATAAATTTGATAAAAAAAGAGAAAGATATGTTATTCCTATGCATAGAAATACATTTTGGACTAATAATTGGATGCAGGAACCTAGAAAGAATTTTTGCAGATTACAGGCTCAGCATTGTGATCCTAGTGCATAGTACAGGAGAGGTTGGGGAACTTACAAGAGAAAGAGAGGATTGACACTATGTTATAACTATAGAAGACCGAGACATCTTGCTAAGGAATGCCCTAGTATAGGTCCTATTTGTCTTTTTTGTAAAATTGTTGGTCGTGAAGTTGAGGATTGTCCAAGAATGATTGCTAAAGTTAAAAAGATGAATATGAAACAAAAAAACTATCAAGAGAATAAGAGCATGTTAAATCATCAAGAGAAAGAATCAGAGAAAGCTCAAACTATGTTAGTACAATTAAAAGAAGCAATGAATGATCACAAAGATGTCAGTTTATTAGAGATCGTGAAAGAAAAACAACACATAAGTACAAGAATATGAGACTTTGACATAGACTGTGTCTTGGATGAGAAAACACAAGTGAATATTATGACAGAAAGAACTTGGGAAATTTTTGGGAAGCCTATTGTGGTACCTTCATTGGGAAGGATAGGCTTGTTCAAAGGAAATATGATAACGCTATGTGGAAGAGTTACTAATGTACCTATTATCATCCATGGAACATCAACTCAAGAAGAATTTGAAGTTACTAGGTTTGTTGAGAACAACACCCCTTTTCCACTTTTGTTAGGAAAGACTTGGATTGAGAAAGATTAGATCAGAAGGAAATCAAAGGAAGAATCTACAGAAAAGAAAAAGAAAGAACTAAGAGATTTCATAGCTAGAAAAATAGATCGATTGATAGAAGAATGAGAAGTTGAGTCAAAGCAACCGAAGGCAAGAGAATTAGTTGATGAGGTTGAAACAACACAGGAAGGTTTGAAGGACCTATCCATACAAGAAAGAAGTATATCCACCCAGGAAATAGTAAGAGAAGGGATATTAACTTCAAACCCTTTGAGAGCACATCAGCAGTGAAAAGTCACTTCGCTAGGAGAAGATAAGAATAAGAATGGAAAGAGAAATCCAGAAATAGTTAATGAGACTCAAATCATAGGAAATAAGGAAAGGAAGCTTGGTAAGAAGAAATCTAAGTTGGAAAATCTACAAGAAGTTACAAAGAATAGATGGAAGATCTCACAAATTGGAACCTCGTAGGAGGTAGGTTTCCAGGATTTAAACCTCGCCGGAATAGTAGAACCGTGCAGAATGGGACTTCACCCTGGTGAAGCTATATGACTGTTTGCGGCGCCCTGATCATTAGAATGACAATCCAGAATGGATAGGAAACACATTTATGGGTGGATAGATCATTGTTATACGTTGCGATTGCACCATAATAGACGGATTCTCATTGATTGAGGCATGCTTGTCCATTGGAGGAATCTATTACGACACTTTCTTAATTAACTCATTGGATGCTTCCCTGATACCAATTTTTGCTACCCGTGATTATCTGAGACAAGAAATGAAGTGATTGTGTGTGTCGAGTTGTGATATTATACCTCGCCATTTTTTTTCTACCCCGCTATCCATTCACCTACCCTGACTTATTTGTTAACAATGCAAATTTCGTCCAAACACACTAAGATATAGAAATCCGTTGAAGAGGTTCTGAAGAAGTTTATGGATGATAAATCTATGTCAGAGGGAGTATAGGCATCATCGACTAGGGGACTGCAAGCTTCCCCTTCGACTGGGCAACGTTTAAAATTTGTCAATCCCATGACTAAGAAGCGAAGTAAGAACTGCGACGATCTGGCTAATGCGAAGCAGATCCTGTCGGTCCTACTGGACTATATCCTGCCTTTGGCTGGCACGGTTAAATGTGAAAACATTCCATGGGACTTCGAATACACATTGATCACCGCATACATTCTGAAAGGAATACACATAGTTGGAACCCAATTAGGACAAATCCCAACATTTAAGAACATTGATTTCAACCTTGGAGACAGAAAGAACCACACCATGCTTGTACCCCATATATATTTTATGAAGACGAATGAGAATAAGCCTTGCATAGTCTCCCATCCTTGGATAAAGGAGCTGGTGCAATCCACGATACTGAACGTAGTGAAGATCCCTCATTTTGGTCGACATCAGGAGGTTAACGCTTGCATTAAACGCCTCTTGTTGTGATATCATGGAGGATATATGTGGATTGACAAGCACATTACTATGGATCCGGCATTGATCCTTCGGATTACAGGATTGATCATACAGGGACCCGACCCTCAATAGTTCTACCCAGGGAAGACCTCATATTGATCCCTGGCACTGTGCATTAAGGAGGCATACAACAAAGTTTAGAAGGGAAAGTGAGGCTACAAGGTAGCCTCCATCCAGGATGGCACAGTGCACCTAGCTTTCCAACTCATAGCTAGCAAGATCATCAGAAAGAACCACCCCACCCAGGTCACCGGGTTCATGGTGGACCTCACAGGAAAATGCATGGAGGGGATGAAAATGAATTGGGCAAGCTACCTCATCAATGATCTCGAGAAATACTGTCACAAAGCGTAGGATAAGGGATATGATTTCCACTTTATCTGGTTGCTTATGTTGATCGCATTTTTCTCTTGAAAAATGCCGAAGGGAGCATCTTTTCAAGAAATTGAACCATCAGAGCCACTGGCAGCTAGATTTTCTACCTTATGGTATATGAATGATATGTCGAATCAATGGCAATCGAACATAGTGTTCCATGCCTACTATAAGCAACTGAAGGTTTCTATCGAGTCTTTCTTGTGCATGACACCATGCACTCTGCACCAGTATAGACCACTAGCTAGGTTCCGCGTAGACCCGCCCTTTTTTTATATCACTATGCACAGAGACGAGAGTAAGGAAGAGTTACATTCCTATTATAAGTTGACTGATGAAGGCATGGAACAAATCACGAAGGAAAGTACGGTGTAGTTCCTGGTACCAGTTGATGATGCAAAACTCTCCAACCCGAACATCATCGGAATCCCCTTGGTCACCCGGTTTGAGCATGCAGGATAGACAAGTGAAAAGAAGAAGAAGAAAAATGAGGAAGTTGAGAACAAAGAGACTAATGAGGAGGACAGTGGCTCGAAAGAAATTAGACCTAGCTCTCCTACAAGAGGAGGAGGAGATGAATTAAATCAAGAATTAGGAGGGGAAGAAGGAGAAGGAGAAGCTACACTGCTGAAGGATCCCCCCTACCAAGGCAGAAACATCGAAGAAGAGGAAGGTTTCTCCACAGAAACCTTCAGAAAGAAAGAAGACCCACACCAATAAGCCCCAGCTAGAGGCTACGCTCATGGAGGATGACATCAGTCTAGTCTACGAAGCAATGGAGGATGCGTCTGAGGACCTCTTATAGAGATATGGTACGAAGCAAGAATATTTGTACGTAAGAGTGGAGAAGGAACTGAAGGAAATTCAACAAGCCATTCAATTGAGACGCGTAGTACCTATTGCGCCTTCCTCATCAGAGACTACAGAGTTGGGGGATGAGCCAACCCAACTTTGAAGACTTGCATATGCAACAGAGGCTCGACTTCAGCAAGTCTAGGAAGAAAAGAAGCAGGCCATAAAATCCCTGAAGAAAGAAAAATAGGAGATATTGGAGAAACTATGAGTTGCATAGTACTATGTGACCACGTATGAAAATGAGAAAGATGAGTTATGGGCAATGCTCGAGGAAGACAAAGCAAAGATACAAAGTGAAAACGACCAGTTGATCATAGAGCAGACTATAGTCAAAGAAGTGGTGAGCAAAGCACTTTTCTCTATGCCAGGCTTGGCACAGGAGGAACATGAGGCAGTCGAGGTTCAAGTGATGAATCTCATTGAGGCCATCCAACAAATTCAAGCATGGGTAACGGAGTTGGAGATTCAATCAGTACCAAGCACTCCGCAAGAAATGTGCGACCAGAGGGAGGAAGCCGCTAAGAGTGTAGTAGAAAGGATCAGAGTCCTCACCTCAGAATGAAAGTAGCTAAGAAATAGAAGTGCACAGACCTATGAATGCCTCATGGAACAACCATAACTTAGGAAGTTGGAAGCGCAACTACAAGAGGCACAACAGCGTGCACTATCAGTACAAGCAGAGATGAAGTCACTCAATAAAGTTGAGAGAATGAAGAGATAAAAATAACAGTGTGTGGTCCAACAACAGATTACTACCATCTAGGGCAGAGTAATGGAAGTCACACAGAGGCTACAACTGGTGCAGGATGAATCCTACGCGATGTTTGAAGAGATCGAGGGACAAGGTTCGCAACTGGACCAAGTGGTTGTGACAGTAGAACAATACCTAGAAGGGCCTGCTACAGAGCAATTGATCTAGGAATTTGTTTAGCAGGAAGCTTAGGCGAAGTAGCAGGTCGAGGCAGCTTCGAGCTAAGATCAAGGCCTTCAAGGTAGCACTTCCCAGATCTAAGTGACTCAGGATGAGTCACAGGTGAGTGTTGGGGGCATGTTGTCCCTTGACCAAGTTTTGAGGAAACATTGGTTGGGTTTGACCACTTTTGTACTTTGAGAGGTTGGTCGAATATGGAGCACCCAGGCAGAGCTCAAATCGCAGGATCTCACTTTTTTTATGGACCCAACAAAGGGTTCACTAGGGTTTTGGGTATTAGGGTTTCGAGGATGTCAGCCCATGGGTTTACCCATGTTTAGGAATTTTTGTAATGAACGTAAAAGTATAAATAAGAAGGAATGTAATGTAGAAGTAGCGGTGTAAGTAGCTAAGTGCAAGAGGCAAGTAGTTCTGAGTTGCTTTGTGCAACAGACTATGTATGTAAGGATTTGTGTGTAATAGAGGAGTTGGCTCTGTGCCTTGACCTGATTTTGGGAAGGTGGATCTAGTGTTTAGTGCAGAGATCACATGTCTAGTGAGAAGCTTGGATCTATGGCTTAGTGCACAGTAGCGGATGGATGTAAGATATTGAAGACTAATAAATAAGAAGAAGTCGTTGGTGGACATAGCCCCACACTGGGGTGAACCACGTAAATCTTCTATTGATGGTTTTCTTTCTGCTAGAACGTTTATGTTGTGAATCTACTTAGTGCATCGAATGTTATGAATGATATATAGATATATGAATGTTTAATGCTTTGTATATGTTGAATGTGTTAGATATGAATTGTGATGCTAAGTGCAATGTGTATTTTTTCATTATTATTGCGTTGATCTGTACTTAGGGTTTGATCTGCGATGTGAATAAAGCTAATGAATTAATATGCGTTGTTCCTAAGTACCCTGTGAAGTGTTGTAATCACAAATTTATGTCCCAGCTTGGTTACAGACACCTAAGTCCTATAACCCCCCTGCCTCTACCTCGAGTGAGACTTCTCCTCCTTCGTAGGTGTTGTTGAAAGGGCCGATAGTTAGGGTTATGTTGGTGCATTGTTGAAGCATTGAACCTTGGGTCTACCCCTGTGCCAACAAGGACAAACAAACAGTGGAAAAAATAACAAAGTTATTGCATGATTACAGTGACCTATTCCCAACAATGTTTACAGATATGAAAGGAATAGATGGAGAGCTAGGAGAGATGAATATACCTCTCAAACTTGAGGCTAAATCTGACAGATAGAGACCATATAGACTAAATCCAATATATAAGAAGAAAGTGAAAGCAGAAATTGATAGAATGTTGGAAATTGGCATCATAGAACTAATGGAGGAGTCTGAATGGATAAGCCCTATGGTAGTACAAGAAAAGAAACAAGGGGGGATAAGGATTTTTGCAGACCTGAGGAAACTGAATGATGCTTGACTACATGACCCTTTTCCCACCCCTTTCACATATGAGGCATTAGAGAATGTAGGAGGCCAGTAGGCCTTCTCATTTACAGATGGATTCTCAGGTTACCTTCAGATCAAGATATCCCTAGAAGACAGGAACAAGACCACTTTTTCCACAGAATGGGGATCGTACCAATACACAGTCATGCCTTTTGGGCTGAAGAATACGCCACCCATATTTTCAAGGGTTGTAATGGTTACTTTTAAGGAGTTCATACATCAATTTTTAGAAGTGTATATGGATGATTGGACCATATATAGCCTGTTGAAAGACCATGTGAAAGTGTTAAGGTTGATGTTGGAAAGATGCACGCATTACCAAATATCAAGAAGCGCATTTTTGGGACACCTTTTGGAATATTGTTGGGACATATAGTATGCAAATAAGGGTTACTGGTGGATCCTACTAAGATTGCAATCATTTTTAATTTACCACCACCCAAATCAGTGTGACAGTTGAGAGCAACATTGGGACATACAGGCTACTACAAAAAATTATAAAAAGGTACACGTAGATGATTGCGCCAATGGAGAAACTATTCAAGAAAGATACTAAATTTCAGTGGAATGAGGACTGCCAGCAAGATTTGGACACTCTAAAAGAAAGAATGGTCACAAAACCTATTCTAGTATTTTCATATTGGGAAAAGACATTCCATGTGCATGTAGATGCATCAACTATAACACTTGGAGAAATTATGGTGCAGCCAGGAGTAGGGGATTTGGATTATCCTATAGCATTTGCTAGAACAAAACTGTCAGAATCATAGCAAAACTACAATACTACAGAAAGAGAAGGTCTAGTTATGGTCTATGCACTTTAGAAGTTCAGACATTAGTTACTCGGAAAACACTTTAAGATGTTCATAGATCATTTATCCCTCAAATACCTAGTGAACAAGCCAGTGTTGGAGGGAGGATTTGTAGATGGTTATTGTTATTTGAGGAGTTTGATTTTGAAGTGACAGTCAAACTAGGGAAGCTAAATGCAAAACCTGATCACCTGTCAAGGGTCACCAATGGAGAGGAACCTACAAATTTAGAGGATAACTTCCCTGATGCGCAATTATTTTCAATCCAAGTAGCTAATGAATATTTTGCTGACATCATTGAATACTTGAGTACGGGGATTGCACCACAAGAGTTTAACATTGCGTAGAAGAAAAATATGGTATTCAAAGCCACTGACTATCAATTGATTGAAGGACACTTATACAAGATGGGTGCCGACAACATTTTGAGAAGATGTGTACTAGAACATGAAAGGCCTAGGATTTTTGCAGAAGCTCATGAGGGAATAGATGGAGGAAATTATGCATGAAAAGCTACTGCACAGAAGGTATTGCGCACATGCCTATGGTGGCCAACAAATCATATAGATGTTAAGGACTATTTCCATAGATGTGATGTATGTCATAGGGTTGGTAAACCTAACAGAAGGTATGAGATGCCCCTAATACCACAAGTAACGTTGCAGGTATTTGAAAAATGGGAAATAGACTTTGTGGGACCAATTAACCCACCAACAAAGAGGTCAGGAGCAAGGTATATCATTATTGCGACAAAATACCTAACAAGTTGGGCATAAGTAGTGCTAGTAAAATATTGTAGCGCAGAGACAACAACACATTTATTGTTTGAACAAAATATCACTATATATGGCTATCCAAGGGTTTTGATGAGTGACCAAGGCACTCACTTTATCAAAAAAACTATCAAGGATATGACTGAGGAGTTTGAAGTCCACCATCATAAGAGTACACCATACCATCCTCAGGAAAATGGAATAGTGGAAACCTTCAATACGATTCTATAGAATTTGTTAACTAAGATTTGCAATCTCAATAGGGATGATTGGAATTTGAAGATACCAGAAGCACTGTGGGCATATAGGATTACATGAAAAAATTTGACAGGACAGACACCATCCAGGTTGGTGTATGGAGAGGAAGCAATGGTGCCATTAGAATTTATGGTACATATCCTGTACGTCACAACAATTACCAACATGATAGAATGAGGTGCAGTAAAAGAAAGGTTAATTCATCTCATGGAAATGGAAGACGATAGGATCCTGGCAAGATTTCACCAAGAAGTACAGAAAGCAA
>JASDQU011311675.1:12264-25357 GCA_032191745.1 Picea mariana
ACAAGTATTTGCTAAAAATAATTGAAATTTATTTTTAACTATCTAACTGTTTGGGATGTACAACTCCTACACAATGATACTACTACATCGAGGTGGTAGGATACATAATATACTATCATCAATGCAGTAGTTTCATCAACATGTTCTATGGGGGCACATCACATGTTGGTATTGAAATGATTCTATCATTTTTCCCCTAGAAAAAGTGTATTTTATTCAAGCTGAAAAGGAGATACATTCAACATATGCATATATTATTTATACATAATTTATTTCTTATATTGTTGATTGACAGACTCTAATACCTATCCAAAATTTACCTCATAATTGGCCTCCATACTAGCCATACATTTCAAGTCTTACATCCATACGAATGAGACCATTTCTAGCTTTTTGAAAATATAATTGTTTAGCAGGAAATTCATAATTGATCTCTTCAATGTTCATAATTTTTCCTTTTCGGAGATMGAATAWCATACAACTCATCAATAATTTTATCAAATATTACAAAAATGTTAATCATAAGTCCTTCCCACAAATGATCTAAAAACATTCATTCTAAACTAGTATGTGGAAAAATTATTATGCATAGAAGGTTGTGGATGGAACAACTATCATCTATCATAAGGCCATAGAAATATAAGAACTCATAATAATGTTTTCCCCGCGAATTATTAATAAAAGACTGAAAGAGTATCATCCTTGCTAGCATTACCACCCTTTTCTTTCGAGATAATCCAATTAGTATCATCCAAGTAGACACTTTCTTTGGAGAGTGTATTAGCTTCAAAGTTGTGCTCTATGTAGACATGGAAAAATGAAATTTCATTAAAAACAAAAATGATTGTTTTAATCTCATCAAATATAGGACTTGGAACCAAATTATGTTGGAAATATTATTTTCATTGATGTCAAGGACAGGGGGAGACTATAGATGTCCAGGATAAATATTGCAAGAAGGAGATTGTTGGAAATATTATTTTTTGATTCTTGATGCTCGATTTGGATATCCTATCTTTAAAGGAATATTTACTCTAAATGCCTAGCTCAAATGGGAGCATAGGTTATATGGTTGGAAATATTATTGCGAGAAATTTACAATGGTATATGGCACTCCCTCTAACTCCTTAGGAATAAGGAGATATGATTTTTTTTTTTCAAACAACCCAGCCAAAAAGTTTAGGTCATCCCAGACAGTATTTATAGGTCTTCCCTAAAAGTGGGCACAAAAACACTATAAATACAGGATATATGTATGCATTTGAAGACCATCCAAGCAATAATATCAATTCTAAGGTGCGCAGAAGAGATCCGAGGGGTGCAAGAGAAGTTCGAGAGTCTTTTGGGGGTCTAAAGGTGCAAGAGGAGTTTTCTTGGATTTTTAAGGGTGCGCTATGAAAGACTAAGGTCTATGATGTTGCAAAGTGGGATTTTTTGAGGTTGTGGTGATGCAGTTTGGGATTATATTCTAGGAATGATGCTACGAGGTTCGCTAGGGAATGAAGGCCAAGTCTTACTAAGGTTTGAATCTATGTCTGGGGTATGAAGAAAAGAGAGGCGTTGGAGCATGAAAGTTAAGGGTATGATAATGATATGAAATACATGAATCATGAAGCCTGTAGATGAAGTTAGAAGTACTTTGTGTATGAAGATATTATGTTGGTTCCTATACAGGTCTTACTAATTTGGTGCTTAACTGAGGAGATTGGTATCTCTGGTAGGTTGGCGCCTACACAATAACTTATTGAGTCGATGCTCAGCTGAGGAGATTGGTGTCTCCAGTAGGTTGGTGCCTACACAATATCTTGTTGAGCCGGTGTTTAGCTAAGGAGTTTGGTGTCTCCAGTAGGTTGTTTCCTACAATTTTTGTAATAGTAGGTTGGTGTCAACAAACATTTGTAAAGATATTTTTTGTGGTTTTCTCTTGCAAGGGTTTCCATGTTAAACTCTGTGTATCGTGATTTGAGTTTACATGCATTTATGTTTTTAGAGTTAATGAATTATTGATGAATGCTAAATTAAATTAAAATTTCTCTTATATTGATTCAACTCCCTCCTCTCAATATAAGCATAAGTTCAACAATTGGTATCAGAGTAGGTTCCTTCAGAAACAATTTAACCATTGGAATGCAGATCTCGAGCACATATGGATTGTAAGGAAGGTCCCCCTACAAACATGGCTCCTTTGTTCGATGGAACAAACTATGCATCATGGAGTATAAAAATGAAGGCATGTTTGATTACCCTTGGTTTTGGTATCTTAGAATCAATCACAATGGGTTATACAGATGAAGCTAGGAAGGAGTGAAGTGAAAACAATGCAAAATCAATAGATGTCATCTTGAGTGGCCTATCATATTCTAAGACTGTCAAGCTAATATAGTGTACATCATCTAAACAGATTTGGGACAAGCTACAAAACAATTATGAAGAGAGATCTATTGATTGTTCCATCTATGAATAAAAGATAGAAGAAGCACAATTTGTGAGAAAGTTAAAAGGAGGACCTAGAAAATACAAAAGTAAGCTACCCTTCAAATGCTTTAATTGTTGTAGAATATGAATTTTTGTTGCTAAGTGTCCATATGCAAAAGGGAAGATAGTGATGATGAAGAAGAATCCCTCTCCATAACCATGGAAAGAAAACATGTTGATGAATAAAATGAAGATAATCAGAGAGAAAAGCCAGATTCAAAGGAGGTGGACCTTGAAGCAAAACTCATTAGTGTCGTAGAAGAAATAGATAGACTTGGGGAAAAGAATAAAAAGCAGAAGTAGAAAGTGTAGAAATATGAAAAGAGGATCATGACCTTGATGAAACAGAAAAAAAATAGTTATCATCCTAAAGATTCATCTAGAAGAAGCAAAAGGAATAGAAGAAGTTATGAAAATTCAACTCAAAAAGGAAGAAACTTGTGAGAAGTTAGAGTCTGAAGTTGTCTCATTAAAGGAGGAATTGAAGAAGTCAATTGAATTTTGAAAAGAGCACTGGAACTTCAAATGAGATCCTCAGTTTCCTAAGCTCACCATTCATCAAGAGTGGTCTTGGCTATGATGAAAATTAGAATACTTCTGAAGAAAAGCCTAATATCTATACGAACATTCTCAAAGGATCCATCAACAATGAAAGTAGTAAAAGGAAAGGAAATGATGACCAATAAAACCCTGATTCTTCACACAAGAACAACAAGAATGAGTTCAGAAGAGTTGTTTCACCAAGAAGGCCTTTCACAACCCGGTACCGAAATCTCTTTCTTGGCTATTGTTTTTTTTGCAATATTTTTGGTCATAAAGAACTAGATTGTAGAGCTTATGCAAGAACTGATCATGTGAGAGTTAGAAATAGAGGTTCTTATAAGACCTCACATAATGATTATGTGAGCAACAAACCCAAATATTCGCATTGGTTTGTTGATAGAAATTACAATTCATTTTCTCCCCTACTTGATTGTAGTATTGAATGTTATAAGTGCAATAACTATGGGCACGTAACATGTGATTATAGAAGCAACATAATAAAGTCTCCTGAAAAAAATAGGGAAGAAGATGTTCTTACCAATCATAGAGAAGAATACACAAAGGTGTGGAAAAGGAAGCAAGAAGAACCAAAGAAGGAAGAATGTGGACTGGCAATGTATGCTCAATACAAAGGAAGCCAATGACACATTGATAGTGAATGTTTAAAACACATGAGAGGGGATTGGGACAAATTTCTCATCCTAAAGGAAGAAAAAGGAGGCAATGTTACCTTTGGGGATAATGCTTCTGCAAGGATAGTTGGAAAAGGTATCGTTATTCTTGATAATGGAAAGACTAAAACATAGAATGTCTTGTATGTTGAAGAGTTAAAACACAATATTCTAAGTGTCAGTCAAATGTGTGATCAAGGTTACAACCTCACATTTCATTCTAAAGGATGTGAGATAAGGAAAGCAGGTTTAGGAAGATTAGTAGCAAATGCAAACATAACTCTAAGCAACATATACATTATCAATGAAGTCAAATGAGAAAAATGTTGTATGAGAGTGATATACCTCTCATGTTGTTAGTAAAGGAAAGCACAATCTTAGGGGGAGTAACCCTTTTCCATTGGTGTCAAAGGGGGAGAAGTTGCAAATAGTGGAAGAATTATAGACACGAGGAAAATTGTAGACATGGGGAGTATTACAGAATTGACTAAGGGTTGTCATCAATGACAAAGGGAGATATTGTTGGAAATATTGTCATCATTGATGTCAAAGGCAGGGGTAGACTACATATGAAGAGAATAAATATTGCAAGATGGATATTGTTGGAAATATTAGTTTTGGATTTTTGATGCTCAGTTTGGATACCCTATCTTTGAAGGAATTTTTACTTTAAATACCTAGCTCAAATGGGAGAATAGGTTATATAGTTGGAAATATTATTCTGAGAGCTTTCCAATGGTATATGGCACTCACTTTAACTCCTTAGGAATAAGGAGATATGGATTTTTCTATTAGACAACCCAGCTAGAAAGTTCAGGTCGACCCAGCCAGTCTTTACAGGTCGACCCGAAAAGTGAACACAGAAACACTATAAATACAAGATAGATGTGCGCATTTGAAGAACATCCAAGCAAGAAGATCAATTCTGAGGTGCACAAAAGAGATCTAAGGTGCACAAGAGAAGTTGGAGAGTCTTTTTGGGGTCCAACGGTGCAAGAGGAGTTTTCTTGGAGTTCTAAGGGGGCATTATGAAGAACAAAGGTCTATGATGTTGCAAAGTAGGATTTTTTGAGGTTGTGATATTGTAGTCTGGTTTTATATTATGGTAATGATGCTACGATGTTCGTCAGAGTATAAAAACTAAATTTTAGTAAGGTTTGAATCTGTGTTTGGGGTGTGAAGCAAAGAGAGGCGTTGGAGCATGAAAGTTAGGGGTATGATGATGCCATGAAATACATGAATTATGAAGCATGCAGTTGAAGTTAGAAGTACTTTGTGTGTGAATATCTTAGGTTGGTAGCTATACAGGTCTTACTGAGTTGGTTCTCAACTAGAAAGATTGGTGTCTTAAGTAGGTTGGTGCCTACACAATATAATGTTGAGTTGGTGCTCAACTGAGGAGATTGGTGTCTCTAGTAGGTTGGTGCCTACACAATGTCTTGTTGAGTTGGTGCTGAGCAAAAGATATTGGTGTCTCCAATAGGTTGGTGCCTACAAGCTTTGTAACAGTAGGTTGGTAGCTATAGACATTTATAAACATAAGCTTTTGTGTTTTTCTCCCACAAGGGTTTCCACGTTAAACTATGTGTATTGTGATTTGAGTTTACATGCATTTATTGTTTTAGAGTTAATGAATTATTGATGAATGCTCAATTAAAGTAAAAAGTATCTTATATCGATTCACCCCCCTCTCTATATAAGCATAAGTTCAACAAATTCCACATTCTATAGTTCCCTCTTATCCTCTTTATGGCCACTTGTTAGTCACCAAAGACTTGTAACTTGGGTACCCCTTTCTCATAAGATAATTTGATGCGCAACTTAAATGCCAGAAACTCAAAATAATTATTTGAGCCCACTCCCGGCCTTACCTTAAACCTAAAGACATGATAATTATTTATAAAAATTACTCCTCTTACTCCCCCATGTTGAACAGTTTGCCCCTAGATGACATTGCATAATCTAATATTGTATGTGGTTCAATTCATGAGAATTTCATAACCTTAGTTTCAGTGACCTCTTCCATCCATTATTACATCCATACCTTGTGCATGTTCCCATTTTGAATTTATTGTTATCACATAAATTAACATGCACTTATTTAGCATAGAGTAAACTTATAACTCTTATTTTATCATTATGTGACATAGGATAAATTTATGACTTTGAAAGTTAAAACAAAACCTTAAAAACAATGCACTAACTAACTAAGCCAACACAAAATCCTACCCCAAATATAGTAGAAAACATACTAAGATCGATTTGCTTCCGTTGCTCTAATCGTCTCATAGAAAATTATAATAAGAGATGAGACCAATTTTCAATGATTGTATTCTATACATGTATGGAGCTACGTGCGAATCTTTAATAGTTTTGTTGAAAATATATTGTTCACCATGAGTAGAATTACTTACTATGGTATACTCTTTAACATTAAAGGTTGTTCTATTGTGACTTTTTAATTATTTGTGTTAAAAAATACTATTACGCACGTGTAAACTCAATGTAGTCCACAAACAATTATAAATTATAATTTATATTAGTACAAACAATATATTTTAAGGTTCTACTTTAGGGTTATAAGATAAACCATGGAAGCACAACCTTTGAGAACTATTATGGTAACCATGAGTTAAAATAAAATTATCCCTCAAATATAAATAATAAAATAGTAAATGGTATTTTAGAAGGGAACAATTACTATATTATGCCAATGCGTCACTTTATTATTTATATTTTATATGACTTAATTTTTTAAATAATTATTATTATTTGGGATGTTTGACTTGGCTTTGGATAATGGTGGGATTTGATAATAAAACAAAGACTTGGTATTTGGTGGGATAAGCCAAAGAAAATGAGTTAAGAAAAAGGTTTATGAACTAAAATTGGTTTTCAAGCGAGAAAGAGATTGATGGGTAAGCCAAATTTGTGAGAAATAAAAAAAAATTGACGAGGTAATTTTAGGTTACAACACCATCAATTCCCATGATTTATTTGGTAATATATTTACATCGGATCACATTGTCCATCTCATAACTTCCTAGCTCGATTGTCATTTTAAATTCTCTCCCCATGCGCTTCCTCCTACTTATATGACACACATCTCATTTTTCGTATCAGGGTAGAAATAACAGCTTTAATGTCCCTTTCCTCCATACATCTTGTCAACATGTGGGTCAATTTCTTTGCAATTATAGGATCACCCAACACCTTAAGACAACAACGCAAGAAGTCACTTACTTGATTCTCTGATTTTGCCTTTGGGTAAGTGTTGTGTCGTGTTTGCTCTTACGTTGTGCATCACAACTCTTTGTGCACACGTTCCTCATCTAGTTCCATTTGTGTTGTACGTTGCACTTCCTCATGTAAGCAGACCTCTTCCAATGCCCTCTTAGTCGTGCATTGCAATTCTTCATGTGCGCGCGAGCTGCTTACAATGCCCTTTGCATTGTGCACTTCAATTCTTCACATGTGTTGTCCTCTTCTAGGGCCCTTTGTGCATCACGTAAGAATTGCTTTTGTTGCGCGGTGTCAAACTTAGGAGGTGTTTGCGCTGATTTTTTTTATCTTTCCTTCTACATTATGACCTTAGCTTTCTCCTTGTTCTAGCTCGTCTCCCCTATGAATGCCTCTTTGGGTTACCACCCATACGTATGCTTCTTCTTTTGGCTTATGATCTTCACGTGGCTCAACAGTCACCATTTTGCAGTGCCCCTTCTTTTCTTTACATTTGGCTAGTAAATTTGGGCAATCCTTCGTGACATGGTCTACATTGTGGCAATATCCATAGAGTGTGCATGACTTGTTATATAATCGTGACAAGTGGTCTATTTTTCCACAATTAAAGCAGGTAGGTGGTCTTCCTCCTCCAACTTCATATCATCTTCTTCTTCCTCATCCTCCTCTGTAGCCTCCTTAGTTGAATCCTCCACAATCTCCACCCCTTTGTTCTTCTTAGACCTGGAAAGCATCTGCAATATGTTCTTGCATGAGCTACAATGACCAAAAATTGTTCACATCATGGCCCATGGATTTGAAAACTCAAAAAATGGAGTGTCCATGGTCTTTTGATACTTTTGCGGTGTTGGACAACGAGGAGGTATATGACCCCATTGTCTACAAATCTCACACCACTTGATCTGTGGTCATGCCAAAAATGGATTCAATGCACCCATCATTGTGTGAATTCCCAACGCAGGACACTCATTCGTATGGTGACCTTCTGCATGGCACAAGGTACACCAGACATTCTTGTGCACCACCTTAGCCTTCACCATATCTTGTAGTTGCATGGTGAGGTTTGCGAGCTAAGATTGTACCTACGTAAGCYCTGTTGACGTCACCTCCTCGCGTAGACTCTAAGCACATTGCAATTTCCATGGCCTTCGACTTGGTCGTTACCTTTTATTGGGTGAGTGGGACTCGAATGTGTTGTAGGAGTCTAGCAATAAACCACTCTCAATGTTAGACATCTTGGATTTGAAATCTCAATCTCTCCAACAAATATTTAATAATCGTTGGTCATAATCCCACATGGTTTCTCCAGCTTGCTGCTTAATCTCGTTGATCTTGATTATACATTGTGATTTTGATTTTGGTTTATGAAATTCTCTCAGGAGATGTCTCTTAATTTCTATAAGGGACCTTGCTTGTCCCACCGATGTAGTGGCCTTGTAATTCATGTACCATGTCAGAGCTCTGTCTCTAAATGTGGTCTCTAGCTACAAAATATTTAATGCCTCATCTATGACTCTTTTCACACACTATATAGCCTCACACGAGAACCAATGTTGTCCCACGTCATCTCTTCCTATCCCATGAAATGCATAAAGCATGAATGTTGACTCTTGGTTCACCATACTAGATCTAAAATTGTCTTCCTGTCTGACTAATACTTGTTGATGTTGATACTGACACTCTTCCTTGCGAAGTGTTGCTAACTTCGGCCTCTACTTCACTCATTTCTTTTCCTTCCCTTTCTTCTAAGATCTCTTCGACTACTTCTCTCACCTATACACTTTCTTTAGCTCTTTCTTTTTTATGACAAATGCACAAGGGGTGTGATTCAAAGAGTGAGTTCCTCTGTACTCTCTCATCTTCTTCGGTGTTGGATCCAAAAGATATTTATATTTATAGCCACTCAAACTTTCTCATAATCACCAAGGTTTATGCTCCTTGTTGGAGGTCTCTATCRTTATCCTTTATTGGGTCAATGTTACTACTCTACAAACCATCTTCCTCTGATTTGATTACCTCTCTCACTAGCCAAAGGGATTTGACTTCRTTTTCTTCGATCCTACTCCCACTAATTCTAGTATCCTCTCTTGATACCTCACTCCTAATGCCACGTCTCTTTGATGAGCTCTCTTCTTATAYGCTTCTCTCTAGCACATATCTCTCTCTCGCACACCCTTTTGGCATWGTTTATTTTCTCTTCATCTTGGATTTGACCACTCGTTCATCACCCCTTGCTTTCTTGTCTTTACTTCTCTACTCGCCTCCTTAACTCTTCTTGTGTATCTCTCGACTCTTTTTCTTCTCTCCTCTTCTGGATTCGTTCTCTTCTCACCTCGTCTCATCTTCTTATGGATACCTTCTGTTGGATCCACTCTTTCATTCATCTTTTTTTTATCCTCCTTCTTTCCATCCCCTCGCTCCTTCATGCATGCGCGCAGGTGGGAGGGGGGGTGGGTGTTACTCGACCATCCTATTGATCTCCATGTGCATCAACCCCTTTCTGCGAACAACATCTTGATCCGCAGAGGGATTTCTTGCAACGTTCTCCTTCTTAGGTTTACTACAAACTTTCTTTCAACATTGTTGAAGGATTCATTGTGCTCAATAGAAAACTTGATAGTATACCCTTTTTTCACCCATTCAAACAAGAAATCAATCTCTCTAGTTCACTTATTATCCACATATCTCATCTTATTAATTGCATCTTGGTCCCACACTAGTGGTTCTTGGGATCTCCATACAAATTTAATCTTTGTTTGTCTCTTTATCCACTCATGCAATAAACAAGGGAACTCAACAAAGAAAATTTCTTGCAAATATGTGTATATATACCTTTGTTTCCATCACTCAGTGTTGATTTGCGAGTTCTTGGTTTCTCGTCACAAGAACTTGTCTTCCTTCTCAAATATCCAACCTTGTATATGCTCCCTTGAGGGTTTCCATGCCATTTCCTTCTTTCAGCATGTAGCACAAAACCTCTAGGTCTCGACAATAGAACCAATTGTTGGRTGTGTATTTTCAGACCTTGGATTTAAAGGCTTTACCAACAAATACCCCATAGGCATTGACATATTCAATCTTCAAGGACTGAAGAAGGTCTCACCCGAGACACCATGAGAAACACAAAGACCATAAGTTTCATGCAACTTATAAAGGAATAGAAGATACAAGGAACATCCTTCATATAACCATGCATTCATTCATAATCACCATAAGAGTACCACAGATAATACTATAGAACACACATACCTTCAAACTGCCATATAGAAGATATAGAGACAACATGTGTTTCATGCTTGCTTTATTAATCTCAAAGGAATTTAGATACATTTCAATACTTAGAGGTCGAAGCTTGATCATAATGCATTCATAGCAAAATAGAGACAAGCCTTGTGCTCGGATCTACTTTCTCTCTCACATACACATAATGTCTCTAAACATAACGAGAACTACTATAATGCATAACTAGATCTCTAACTCATATACAACTAACTTAACAATAAATGAACTCTTGGTGAACAAAAAACCAACCCCATACATATATGCATGCATCCCCCTTAAGTTTATTGGAGCGTGGCAATCATAACAATATTGCTAGCTCACCCACAACCTCGACCATGACTATTTGGGTTGTTACAAAAACTGTTACAATTATTACTAAAGATCTTCGAGGATTTGGCCTACAGTCTTTGCATGCAGTACAAAATGGGTTGGTGTGTGCAATAGATCCCTGGTTGGCGCAAGCACGGAAACTTGGTGTTGCATAGTGAAAACTCTTAGGCGTGCATGCAACATTGAGTCATGTCATACGCATAATCTTTCCAAAACCTTAGAGTGCCAACAAATCATACATGTCTTTTGCTACTAGTTCTCTTAGAGGTTTTATTCTCTCATTGTTGATTAATTTGTATGCACCCTCATTATCATTGAAATATTTTTCTAGCTTATGGTATGAATAATATTTTGGTACCGAGATGAAGATATAGGAAGACATGACATCAACTTGAATACATTTATGCCTAAATAAATATGACACTTACCTTGTTCTTTTTCCATAGTCAATCATCTCCTCTCATTCAAAGCTTTGTCGCTCGGACAATTGATGACCTTCACAAGGTTGAAAAATTATGGCATCCAAAGGACCTATACAAGCCCCAAACTCTATAAGATATCCTACTCCTTTTGTTCTTTGAGCATGACTTGATAATCATCATAGACATTTCATCAATGGTACCACCTAGCTCCAAACACCCAATAATTCATAGTATCTCCAATGAACAATGCTTCACTTTTGGGAGTGATCCAAAAATGAAAGGTATTAATAACAAAATGACATTAACTTGAAGCTCATGAATGATTAAAAAGTCCATCCATCATAAACCATGTTGCAAATAAGAGAAGATAACAGCAATAAGAAAGAGAAATAAACACAAATAACTTGTTAACGGAGTTCACCAATGTGTGGCTACGTCTCTGGGCCCAATTCCAAGTGTAGGACCGCTTTAATGATCTTTAATGCTCAATTTCTCTTTACAATGGCTCTTTGTTGTTACAAACAAGATTATGATCTGTTGTACAAGACCTCCTTGTGCAGATGCACACATGCCTCGACAATCTCCTCTCAAAACATGACTCAATGCCCCTCAAAACATGAGAAATGGGCCATTAACTCAAACTCCTCTTCACATTCCTTGCATATAACTTCCCACAAAGATCTGGCCTCTTTTTGGGATCAAATCCTCCTCCAAATGGCCAAGAAATCTCCAAAAATGCCCAATCTAGGCCAAAACTATAGAAAAATATCCACTATGATACAAAATATCAAAATAATCCCCTTAGGCCTGGGTACGCGCCCCTTTTCCAAAGTCATATGGGTTCATATGGCCAAGCATCAGCTCCCAAGGGGCTGCGCGCTGGCCCCTCCTCCGTTGGCTTCTAGATTCTTGGTGCATTCAATGGGACGAGGGTCTGATCGGACGAGATAAGCTCCCCGCCAATCGGCCCTCTCTGCAGTCACGCCCTCGAGTCATATGGTGGAAGGTGCCTTATTCCCCCGTACCTTAACCCTGTTGTGTGGTGTATAGCCCGAGCACTGAGTGGTGGATGTATGGTCGTATAACAAAACCGCACGTTGGGGCTAGACCCCAACCCTTTTCCGCCTCCGCCCAAAATTCAATGCAAGTTCAAATATTATATTTGAACTTTGGTATGCAAGCACCATAGTAGGTGGGTTGGTAGCCCGAACTTGCCCAAGACGTTCCCCCTCGTCGGAGGTCACGCAGTTGACTCTGGTGAAGTCCAATATACCTTTTACCATAGTGAACAAATGACAGGGTGCCACGTGGTAGCCCATGATTGGGCCATGTGGCACCATTTAATTCATTCACACTGGTGACACATGTCAAGCAACCATTCGACCACATCCGCTACCTGCCCAGTCAGCATGCCACTGCTCTACCACATCATTGTATGGTCAGCTACCATGTGTCACGATGTCAAGTCAGCATGATGACATCAGCATTGACTTTTTGTCTGTTGATTGTTGATGTTTTGCTTGTTTGGGAATTTGATTAGAGTGCGATAACTTTCGCATACAGTGTTTGTTTGAGGAAGTAAATATATGATTGGAATCAACACGACGAGACAGACGCAATTGAATTAGTTTCGTCCGATTATGAGAACTTTTAGTTTTGAGCATTTTCAGGACCTAAGGATCCTCTTGGATCAGGGAGCCATTATTCCTTTGCAACGAGTTAGCTTTGAAGAAAATTGAGAAAACTTTGAAGTGAAGCGTGAAGTTATTTCAACTAGTATACCAAAGGATAACAAATAAAACTCATGCTCGTACCATTGGTACACATCACACAAACTAGAGTTTTCATCTTAGCCATGTTGTCCACATGTCACTTTGTCATTTTCTATACATCATTCAATGGGATCCACCTAGGCCCCTAAATATTAATGCTTGCTTGATACATGTGCAGGTATCTGGGATTACAAGCTATGGGAGGACAAGAACTTAATTTGAGCTCTCGCATAGCGTCTCACCCTAATCAAGGGTCCCACTAAACGAGTGGGAGGAAAGTTGTCCATTGGATGTAGCTTGGGTGGTTGGGAGGAATGATTTTTACCCTCCCCACCCAAGTTCAATTCCTTGTGAGTGA
>JASDQU011311676.1:0-25020 GCA_032191745.1 Picea mariana
CTCCATTAAAATTATTATTGAAATAATTTATTTTGTATTCACTTTGAATTATAATACACTCATCACTTCACTTTATTATTTACCTTTTAAAATCTCTTAAACCACTTTGATTACTTTGACCTTTTGGGGCTTCTAGATGACATATGAGGGTCCTCCAACTTTGTAAGGTCATAACTCTCAAACCATGAGGAGTTATGTGACGTTCTACATACCACCAAAAATGGCATGACATGTACTATCCATATAGAATAGTATTATCTGAAAATATATCATAACTCGTACCGTTACCCATCAGAGAAACTTGGGTCCATTACCCAAACCTGGGGTCTCCAACTTCTCATGGCCATAACTCTCTAACCGTGAGGAATTATGTGACGTTCCACATACCACTAGAAATGAAATGACAAGAACTATCCATCTAGGATATTTTCCTTGAAAAATTCACTTTCCTTCATCTCATTATTCCACAATTAAGCATGGGTTCTCTTACTCCACAAAGCGTCTTCCCGTGAGGGCTTTCACCATAAGGGGACCACTTTGGAGTTCATCTATATTTACTTCTTATCAACCATGACAAAAAAATAATGAGTCATATTTACATCAAATATTATTGGGTCCATTACCCAAACCTTTGTGCTACGGGTCTTTCTTCAAGGGTTGACATCAATTACAACCAACCTTAATCAACAATTAAAATATATATAATCAATCACGAAACATATAAACCGGCTCACAACAACCCTCAAAATGTAAACCCTAGCTTTGGATAACGTCCAAGGTCATGATAGTGACATCATGGGCTCTCAAAAGCCAATGTGTAGGTGGAAGAGAAAGATCTCCCTGGGTCTAGGTCTACCAGGGTGTCTCCAAGGGAAACGTCTTTCTTTCTTCCTGGTGCAAGTTTGTGATGTCTCTGTGCCCCTGGTTGGGGTTACAACATCCATCTGTGGGTTTCAGCCCCATGGAGGTCTGAGCTAATCATCCCCCCACATGTACCTATCCACTGGGCAACGTCCTGCAACAAAAACAAGTATGCCCTCCAGGGGTTTATAAGTCACAGGGATCATAACATGTAAATCATATCCAATATCAAAGTATCGAAACATGTGCATCAAACCCCCCTTTACCCAGACAAATGCTCAAAGACATTATGCAATTTAACAAGTCAAGTTTGGAAAGGGTCTCAAGATGTCCTATTGGGCTAATCCTCCTTAAGTTTGGGGTGTTTCCTAGGTGAGAACCAATCTAGGTCATGTAAGTGTATGAGGTGGAGTGGGGTAAGTGTTTGGGCATGGGAAATGTAAGTCTTACCTTTGGGTGTCTTTGTAGAGGGTGAGTTGCACCTTGTCATGGATGCCATTGTTTCCCATCCCATTCAATGTCTTTTATTCTTAGCTTCATTTCTTTTGATCTTCTTCTTTTATGCTTCAAGGGAAGAGTTGAGGGACACTATCCTAGCTTGGTGACCAGAGGTGATAGCATTATCCACAAGCATTTCACAAAGATGAGAAGGTTGGCTCGTGATGAGACCCCCTTTCTCTTGGCCATGCCACCAAGAACCACTACCTTTGTTTGGTGACCAGATAGATGGCAGTGTCATACCGCTACATGCCCATGGTCATAATAGGTCGGCTCATCATGAGACCTCCCATCCACCAACTAATACCTTGAGTGTTTATTTATCTTACATGTTCCCTTTTCTTAATGAGAATCCTTTTGATTCTTTCTCTAGAATCCTTGGTTGAAGCATCTAAAAGGTTTCTTCTTTATATTTAAACTCTTTCCAGCTACTTTTACCCTCTGGGCCTTTAGCCCTTTCTTCCCACAAGGAAAGGTACAACCCTTCCTAGCTTGGCAAATCCCAATGCACGAACAAGGGTAGGGGGGGGAATCAGAGGAATAAAGATGGAAAGTGGTAAGTATGGAGGGAACGGACAATGTAATTTCATAGACCCACCCAGTGGAAAACTATCTTAAAGGGAGATCAACTTACTAGGGAATCATGTCACACTTCAAGGTATGAACAAGTTAAAGAGAATAATTTCCAAGAAAACGTTATGAAATGAAGGAGAATTCAATGCAACATATTCAAGTGCTTTAATAATCAGAGTGACACATACCATGATGCCCAGACTCATTCACTTATGGAGCAAGACTTACTGCTACTTCAGGACCAGGCTAGTGGAATGGATATTGTTGTTGTTGATAAATGGGTTGCACTTAAAGAAAAGAGGGGCCCTCTGGGGCCATGCTCAAGTCATTCGGCTCTCGACACTCAATGTCTAGGACATGTGGGCCTCGATACATGATATCCTTATTTATCCATAGGGTAGGGGATAACAATAAGTATTTTCTGGAATAGTATGATGGCTCATTAAGGGATTTCCTAGTAGCAGACCCATTCCCAAAGAAGACCACTTACTGGGGAACAATATCAACCACCAAGGTGAAGCAGAGAAAAAGGCATAATGTCCAAGCACATATCATGAAATATAGAGCAATATAGGATACAAAATAATCAAATGGTTTAGGTATTGAAATGATGCTCACCATAATACTGACTTGTACCTCATGGAGCAAGGCCCACTGCCTTCTAGAAGCCAACTGGTGTGGTGGATGCCATTTGTAAACCTATGACCATCTTTGGTGGTGCAATATCCCCTTATCATTGACACAAGAGCTCAGGAACGTAGTAGTCTAGATACCCCTCTAGACTATAGTCCAAGATAAGTAAGGGGAAGGAAATGTGGCTTTTCTCACTCAAGAGATCTAAGGTTATATTATTAAAGTGACTTTGGTAAAAGACTAGGGCAAATTAAATTAAAACCCTTAGCAAGTAGAAAAATCAACTCAATGGAAAATTAGAAAAGGAGGTATAAAAGAAAGAGAAGGGCGCACCTCTTGGCATCATATTCTCATTATTCATTTTTCACTCTGTACTCTTGACCTAGACAACTTGCGTTTTGAGGGTTTTGAGTAAACAAACCCTGGAAGCCAACAAGGAGGTGAACCATTCCTCTATTCCTGGTTCAAGCTTGGTCAAAGAGGTGAAAGATCCCTCCCTCACCATTCTAATCCAGTCACAGGTATTCAACAAATAACACTTGGAGTTGGGTGTACAGATATGAAGGGTTTCTAGCAGTAGGGTGCATCCTTCGAAGAGAAAAGGTTCGATCTGCTTGGAGGAATCTAGATCTACAGTTTTACGCCATTGGAGGTTTATCTCTAGGGTTATAACGCCATTTTGCAGCATTAACACCAAGGGTATCTCCCTTGGATTATTTTATTTGGCTTAGAATGAATTTATGAAGGAGTCTCCCTTGGATTATTTTATTTGACTCAGAACGAATTTCTAAAGGACGACACAAGTCCCATTGAGGATACTCACAGATATGAGGGAAACCTTGGGGGTTGTCACTCCAACTTGCATCATTCCTACTCTAGAGCCCATGATCTACAATTTGAGGTTGTTTTGGTATCATTTGGAGGTCCTTTACTGGGAGGCCAAAATATTGAGCATTTCCAGCCAGTCATGGCCTACCAGTTCCAGATCCATCCTTCCAGGGCCATACAAGCTCCAGATCTAGCCATTCAAGGCCGTACCAGCAGGGATCCGAAGGAATCTATTCAAGAAGGGAAATAAATTAATCTTATAATCAACTATATTCAGTGGAGGAAGACCTAGGGTTTCTATATCTTCTATATTGTACCGGATCTGCAGATCTATGTATGAAGATCACTTATTCTACCTAAATAAAGGTTAGATCTAAAGCTTGTTATATTTTTTTATGTGTTTACTTCATTATCATGTGTTACATACTTGTTATGATGACATCTATGCAATAAACTCAACAAAAATACTTCAACACATCTTTTTGTAATAGAAATCTACAAAACAAACATCAAACATAAAATAGAAACCCTAGTTCTTGGCCAAAAATTGGTTGGGAACTTTACAGTGGTATCCGAGCAAATTTCCTTCACCAGCATGTGAAAAGTAATAAGACGACTAAAAGAAGAGGTCGTGGGGGTCAGCCAGTAACATGCATTCCAGAAGAAGAAGAAGATGAAGGCAGTATGGGAGAGACAAATGGGACAAAAAATGCCACGTATGAGGATATTGAACTCCTGGCAGATAAAGTAGCTCAAACAATGAAAGAGGTACTTCAAGGCAATCTAGAAAGCATGCAACATACACTGACCGAAATGCAAAACCACTTATCAATAGGATAGACTGAGCTCGACTTGTCTCTTACTAAATTTCAAAGGGGACAAGATAGAATGATAAAAGTGTTGGAGGATCTGAATAAACATCAAGGAATTCTTTTTCAGTTTTTGATGGAGCAGAGGCATAGAAAAGATCCACCCTTGTATGGTGAAAACCAAGCAACTAGTGGATCTCGAGAAGGCAATGGGAATCATGAAGAATCCATACACAGAGGTCAAATGGAGGAGCATCGCTCCAATGATCGAGGACAAACTCCTTCTCATACACTCAACAAATCCACCCCTAGGCCATACATCCATACCTTCCTTGACACACAAAGAAGGGAAGCTAATGTCTCAAATTCAGAAAACCTGGGGGAGGAATGGGAGAAAACAAAGAGGGAATACAACACCATGAGCACAAGGTTTAAGAGACATGTCTCTATGGGAGAGTACTCCCACTTGAAGATGAAAAGAATATCCAAGGAGCATTATATAGGTATGAGTGAACTTGGACGAAAAGAAGGGAAAATGGAGCCACCCACTATTGATGGATCAGATCACCTTCCGGTTACGGCATGGGTACAAAAGATGGATGTGTACCTCCAATTGAACCCTATGGAGGAAAGGGAAGCTATCAAATATGCAACTATGTGTTTGATGGGAAAGGCACATGAATGGTGGTTTCATGGAATAACCACCTTGGGCCATGGATGCATCACCTCTTACCAAGAATTCACTCAAAGGCTCATTGACAAGTTTAATGAGGGAGACCCAGATCATCATTTCAAGGAGCTTACACAGGTTAAACAGATAACTTCAGCTGAGGTCTTTATTAAATAGTTTCAAAGAATATCAGTCATGATTCTGGATGTGGTAGAATCGAGGTTACTTATGTTGTTCATAGAAGGATTGACATAACCAATGAAAGGATGGGTTAAGGCTTTCAAGCCCATAACCTTACAGGATGCCATTGAACACGCCATAGATTTAGTTGGGGCAGCCAACAAAAACAAATTCACATCTAAGCCACCCATGGTTTAGAGAGTCCGTGAAACTAGACCAGTGGACAGAGGGAAAGGGAAATTAGATGAAGCTACATTAAAAGATCTAAGGAGTAAGCAACTATGTTACACTTGCAGGGATCCATGGTATCCAGGACATAGATGTTTAGGCAATGGGAAAATACACTATGTTGAGGTAGTGTATGACAATGAGGAGGAGACAGATGATGAAGATGATGGGGATATCCATACTATGCAAGAAAACCTCAAAGAGGAAGAGGAAGCACTACTAGATCATGGAACACCAACACCTCGAGATAAAGGCCATAAAAATATCACCATTGCTTCTATGAGTGGGATACCAAAATTCAACACCTTTAGAATAAAAGGAGTGGTTTAGGGGAAAAGGGAAACTGTGTTGATAGATGGAGGAGCCTCCCACAACTTTATTGATATAGCCATGGTAGAGAGGAGACATCTACCCACAGTGGAATTTGAAGGATTTTTAGTTGAAGTAGCAAGGGGGCGTACCATATCTTGTGACAGGTACATTCCACAAATGAATTTGACTCTAGGTCGATACACCTTAACACAAGACTTCTATGTGGTAAACATTCTTGACACCAATATCATCTTAGGGGTGCAGTGGCTCAACACTTTGGGGCCTATCACAACCAACTACAAAACAATGGAGATGTCCTTCAACACAGATGAAGGGAAGAGAGTTACGCTTAAAGGAATGACAGGGGATTCTCCTAGAATAGTGATAGTGAAAAATATGCATGCCATATGCAGGAGAGAGGAGATAGCCTACGCAATTGAATGCTTTATTTTGGATACTAAAGGAAAGCCCCACAAACCATACCCTCCAGATATACAAAAAATTATTCACAAGCACAAAAGAGTCTTTGAGCCTATTCCTACGGGACAACCACCAGATAGAGGATTTGAGCACATTATAGAATTGGAGGAAGGGGCCAAACTGGTCATTACTACACCTTAAAGACAACCAAAGAAGCACAAAGACGATATAGAGAGTGTAATCAAGGAATTGTTGGCTATGGGACATATTAGGCTGAGTTCAAGTCCATTCACATCATCAATTGTGTTGGTTAAGAAAAATGATGGAACAATGTGCATGTACATTTACTATAGAGCATTGAACGAAAGAAATATTAAGAACAAGTACCCTATTCCCCAGATTGATGAACTGTTGGATGAACTTCATTGTGAAGTCTACTTTACTAAGATAGACCTATGGTCGGGCTATCATTAGATCAAAATGAGAGAATAGGATGTACACAAAACTGCATTCAGATGTCACTTCAGCCACTATGAGTTTCTTGTGATCCCTTTCGGCCTCACCAACACCCCTACCACTTTTAATTCATGTATGTAGCATGTGTTCAACAAGTAACTGAGAAAATATTTTATTGTTTTCTTTGATGACTTACTGATCTATAACAGGGCATGGGGCAATCACTTACAACATGTAGATGAAATTATGGGTATCATGGAGGAGCAGTCTTTAAATGCTAAAGAGTGCAAGTGTGAGATTGGCATGACCAAGGTTCTATACTTGGGACATATTATTGGGTCAAAAGGAGTACAGGTTCATTAAGAAAAAATACAAGTTATCATCAATTGGCCTACCCCAAGGACACTCACAAAACTCAAAGGGTTCCTCGGAATTTGCATCTAATACAGAAAGTTCGTCAAGGGATCCTCCGAAATTTGCGCCCCTATGACAGACTTAACCAAGAAGGGGGATTTCACTTGGAGTGATGAAGCATGGGTCACGTCTGAGAAAATGAAGAAGGTGATGAATACTTGCCCGATACTTTTCCTACCTGATTTCTCTCAACCTTTCATATTAAAATGTGATGCATCAGGTGAAAGAGTAGGAGTTGTCCTTATGAAAAATAGGCATCCTATTGCCTATGAGAGTCATAAGCTGAGAGACCCTGAGTTTCTCTATACAATCTACGACAAGGAAATGCTAGCCATAATGCATGCTTTGTCCAAATTCCGACAGTACTTAGTTGGAACAAAATTTGTAGTAAGAACTGATCACAACAGCCTCAAGTACTTTTTATCCCAAAAGGACTTGAACGAGAGACAACAAAAGTGGGTAGGCAAGATTCAAGCTTACAATTTTGATATTGAGTATGTCAAGCGAAAGAATAATGAAGTTGTAGATGCCCTATCAAGAAGACCTTCGGCCTACTCTATGACAGAAATATCAATAGATTGGAAACCAGAGTTGTTGGTGGAATACTCAAAGAAAAGGTTTGCATGTGAATTGATGGATGGACAACTACATGATGACAGGTACAGAGTCATAAATGACATCATTTATTACAGAGGAGGGATTTGTTTGGTACTCGAATCTACATTCAAAGGAAAGGTGCTCCAAGCCTTCGGTGTTGCTCCAATAGCAGGTCATCAAGGGTTCCTTACAAACAGGTAAGAGAAAGGTTCTCTTAGAAAGGACTCAAAGGAGATGTTATGTGCCACATCAAGGGATGTGCTACTTTCCAACAAAATAAATATGAACACTCTCATCCAGTAGGACACTTACAACATTTTTCAATACCAAAGAACAAATGGGAAAGTATCTCAATGGATTTCATCACAGGTCTTCCAGAACACAAGGTAAAGAATGCATATTTGTAGTTGTGGATCAGTTAACCAAGTTTAATGATTTCTTTTCCATCTCCATGGACTACAACGCATCACAGGTAGTTGAGTTATTCTTCAAAGAGGTCTTTAGGATGCATGGCATACCTAAGAACATTGTTAGTGACAGGAACAAAAATTCATGAGTATCTTTTGGCAAGAGTTGTTTAGACTAGTGGGAACTAAATTGACTCCTAGCACTAGCTACCACCCCCAAACTGATGAGAAAACTGAAATTTTCAGCAAATGGATAGAGGGATACCTCAGAAATTATGTAGTAGGAAAACATAAAGCTTGGGTCAAATGGCTTTACTTGGGGGAGTATTGTTACAATACCACCTACCACATGTCCACTGGCATGTCCCCCTTTAAAGCTTTATACAGTTATGAACCTCTTACTTTTCAAGAGATTGTATTTGGAGAAATCAAGGCTCTTATGGAAAAGGAGTGGATCCAAGTTAACCAAGACATCATCATATAACTCAAGGACAATCTCCATAGGGTGCAGAACCAACTGAAATTATACACAGACAGGAAAAGGGTGGAGCGCACCTTTGAGGTTGGGGATCTGGTATACTTGCGCTTGCAGCCATATAGACAAGCACCTATCAAGAAGAGTAGTGCTGAGAAATTACAACCACGCTTCTATGGTCCATATGAAGTACAAAGAAGAATTGGAGAAGTAGCATATGAATTAAAATTTCCCCTAGGGAGTAAGATCCATAATGTTTTCGATGTGTCTTGTTTGAAAAAAGATTTAGGCCAACATGTATTAGTCAATAAGACATTTCCACCAGTGGATGAAGAAGGACATCTACACCTAATACTAGAGCAGATCTTGGAAACCAGGGTGAAACAACTAAGGAGTAGAGAAATTAAAGATATTTGGTTAAATGGAAATATTTTCCCATAGAAGATGCTACTTGGGAAAGTGAAAGAATAGTACAAGAGAATGGTTTTGGATTTCTTGGGGGAAAGCAATTTCCAGTAGGGGAGACTGTAATATCCCCTTATCATTGACACAAGAGCTCAAGGATGTAGTATTCTAGCTACCCCACTAGACTATAGTCCAAGATAAGCAAGGGGAAGGAAATGTGGTTTTTGTCACTAAATAGATCTAAGGTTATATTATTAAAGTGACTTTGGTAAAAGACTAGGGAAAATTAAATTAAAACCCTTAGCAAGTGGAAAAAACAACTCAATGGAAAATTAGAAAAGGAGGTATAAAAGAAAGAGAAGGGTGCACCTCTTGGAATCCTATTCTCATTATTCATTTTGCACTCTGCACTCTTGAGTTAGACAACTTACATTTTGAGGGTTTTGAGTAAACAAACCCTAGAAGCCAGCAAGCAGGTGAAAAATTCCTCTGTTCCTGGTTCAAGCTTGGTCAAGGAGGTGAACGATTCCTCTGTTCCTAGTTAAAGCTTGTTCAAGGAGGTGAAATATCCCTCCCTCGCCATTCTAATCCAGTCAGAGGCATTCAACAAATAACACTTGGAGTTGGGTGTACAGGTCTGAAGGGTTTCTAGCAGTAGGGTGCATCCTTGGAAGAGAAAAGGTTCGATCTTCTTGGAGGAGTCTATATTTGCAGTTTTACACCATTGGAGGTTCATCTCTAGGGTCATAACGCCCTTTTGCATCATTAACACCAAGGGTATCTCCCTTGGATTATTTTATTTGGCTCAGAACAAATTTTTGAAGGAGGGCGCAACTCCTATTGAGGATACTCACAGATCTGAGGGAAACCTTGGGGTTTTTCACTCCAACTTGCATCATTCCTACTCTAGAGCCCCTGATCTACAGTTTGAAGGTGTTTTGGTATCATTTGGAGGTCATTTACTAGGAGGCCTAAATATTGAGCATTTCTAGCCAGTCAAGGTCGTACCAGTTCCAGACCCAGCCTTCCAAGGTCGTACCAGGTCCAGATCTATCCATTCAGGGTCGTACCAACAGGGATCCATAGGAATATATTCAAGAAGGGAAAGAAATGAATCTTATAATCAGCTATATTCAATGGAGGAAGACCTAGGGTCTCTATATATTCTATATAGTACCAGATCTGCAAATCTATGCATGAAGATCACTTATTCTATCTAAATAAAGGTCAGATCTAAATCTTTTTATATGTGTTTATGTGTTTACTTCATTATCATGTGTTCCATACATGTTGTGATGTCATCTATGCATTAAACTCAACAAAAATACTTCAACACATCTTTCTGTAATAGAAATCTACAAAACAAACATCAAACAAAAACCCTAATTCTTGAAGAAAAATTGGTTGGGAACATTACAGATGGCGAGTGGGTTTTCGATCTGTGCAAAGGGTATTGTTGGTCGTGTAGTTTCTTGACACTCCATATCTGCAACCGGAGGGCCTCGAGACAACATCTCTGTAGTTATCCACAAAATAGGGATAACAGGGTCATGGTAAAAAATTAATGGTGGTGCCATCTTTTCTTTCAGCTCACATGATGTGATATGCATTAAACAAATGGCCTTTATTTTGTAATCATGGTGCTATAATAAAAATTTAAAACCCTATGAATATTTGTAGGGTTGAAGACTTAAGGATTTTGTAATTTTGTTAAGTGGCAACATACTAATTATAGCTCACTTTTGTTAACAAAGGCTTTATTTTATACAATTTCCTCTTCTCATGATGTGACAAGCCCCTTCCCCAATACAGTAGTATTATAATGAAGTGCAACATTCAATGAAGAATCCTTCAATAAAGAAGTCACAAGGGGAAGATATTTATTCTGCCAAAGTTTCTCAAGATTTGCACCTAGCCCCAACAACTTGGAATGTCGAATTTTCACTGGTGAGACAACCATGAGGGGTGAACAATGTCTCTAAGGGATTTAAACCTTGGTGGGGGGTTATAACCCCCCAACTTAACCATCGAACCAAGAGACTGTTGACAAAAAAATTTATTTTCAATAACAAAATAAAGGAATTTTTTTTTTCTCTTTTTGGTGAGAGGATGGGGTTGGGATTGTATTTTGTAGTTATTAGCATATTAGTCGTATTGCAGCCTTGCAATGACAAAGTATGTGTTGATTTCACCGAGAATCAAGGTGCTCTAATAATGGGTAGGAGGGTGATGCTAATAAAATAAAATGTGAAAAAAATGATGTGGAAATACAGCACCTAAAAAAACAATTTGACATAATAACAATAAATTAATTAATTAATGTAGCATAGATCCATATTAACCCTTTATCTTCACTTGGGATTTTTTTAATCCCTCTCAATGCTTAATAGATGCAAGGTTAAGATGGATCTATGCTAATCACATTTACGTATGAGGTCATGCAAGGAATCAAAGAGACTTTACTTCACTTGAACACCATTCTGCATGTCTGAAATTTCAGAAATAGCGGTCATGCAAGGAATCAAAGATACTTTACTTCACTTGAACACCATTATGCATGTCTAAAATTTCAAGGAAGGCATGCAATGAATAGTAAGCCTTCCTTTCCGTTAGGCATTAACGGTAGAAAAAATTACCACTAATTATGTTCAATTACTTAGGGTGTCTTCATAAAAATCTAGAGTGCTAAGTTGCTCAAATACAAAGATGCCATTGAAAGAACTAAGATAATGAGTCCATCAATATATCAGTAGAAATAATCTAAATGCAATAAAAAAAATTCAAAATTGTTATATGTTCCAATCTACAACAAAACTCATCTCACATTCAATTTTCATTACATGAAAACTAGACATGTTTCACAGCATGCCAAGTTCAAATTCACACCCAAGGAGATTATACACCACTAGTATATGAAGATCTCATTTGAAGACGAGAGAAAAACCTCAACTCATAAACCTTTTAATCACTTTAGAATTATCTTTTAAAGTGACCATTGGTCCGAGAACATGTGAACTTATTGTGTTAGACATATCACCTTTCTTTGAAAATTATAAAGGCTGTATCCTTGACATAGATCTGCAGCTTCTTAATCACCTCAAATTATCTTTTAAAGTTACTATTGCTCTGAGAACCTGTGAACTTATTGTGTCAGATAGACCTCCTTTCTCTGAAAGTGATAAGGTTTTATCCTTGACATAGCTCTGCAGCTTCCTCGCATTCAAGTCCAACCATTCTTGATCGACATCATTCCTCTTTTAACTAGTCTCATTAACAAGAAGCATTTTTATTTCCTACACCTCTTTCAACTTGGAGATGTATTCAAAACACAAGAAAAATGTAGTATCCAAGCATTGCAATGGAACCATATTTAAATTTTAAATATGCCACAACACATCATTTAAAGTGTCATAGATCTACAATTAAACTATGGATGGAAGGGAACTACATAGGACCTATTGCATGATGAAGAGAGCTTCTTGCTTTCAAGTATTAGAGTAAAAACCTCAACTAAGCTTAAAAGTGTGGAAAGAAGCTTGCACAACCACCTCTGTTACCTTTTTCAAGAAAGGTCAACAATAGCATGAATCTAAAACATACAACATCAAATCCCAATCCCTGCTCACAATGATAGGACTTCAGATTTTTTCTACTATGTGCATCATGCATGTAATACCAACCATTTGGAAAACATTGTCCAGACCAACAAGAAATATCTTCACTAATATTCAATTCAAACCCTTGTAAATGTGCCCTACACCTCTTACCAAATAAGGAAAAATCTAGAAATCACAGATGATTGTGAAATAGTTGTTGTAAATGTTAGAAAGTAATGGCCCTTCTTTAATTTGCAGACTAGTGGCCCAGTGTTAGTCATTATATAATGCATTAGTTGCATGGGTACTTCTATCCACCCCTGACCATAGCACTTCTATTTTAAAAAATTATCATCCTTTGCCATACCCATACTCAGACCCACGCACAATAGATATTATGTAATATGTAGTATATATTAAGGTCGGTTCTCGTTAAGTTGCATGTTCATAGGTTATAGCAGTTATGTAGTGCAGTTATTAGTATGTGACAATAGAAAACACCTTGGTGTATCATTTTTGTGTGTTAAAGATAACCTAGTTGATTTTTTCCTTTGATTTTTTCCTTTGTTTGTTCTGTCTAGTTGATTTTTTCTCTTGAATTTTTCCTTTGTTTGTTCTATCTAAATTGAACAGTAAAATGTTTATGCCACTGGAGACAGTCAGGATGATTAAAGAAAAACACCTACCAACACCTTAGGTTCTTTGTTGGGATATTTTGACCTCTTGAAGAGTGTTAGGACAATCTATTCACAATATAACTTCAAACATATGTAATCAGATTAACATAGAAGTTTCTAGCGGATTTTCTCATAGGCCCTTAAGTCCTGGCTTTACATATATAATGAAGATTCAGATTAAACCAGTTTCCTAAGAGTAAATCGGTTTTATTCCTACAAGCATGTAGGCCAATTAATTTGATATGGCCATGCAATGCTTATTACAATGGCTCAACTCCTACAAATTTGCAGTAAAACCAATTTGCTCCATTCAAACCAAACATTTCCAGACTCCTTATCTACTACTCAAGTCTAACTTTCAGAGTACAACTAAAATAATCTGTGCATAAAATGCAATAAATCATAAAAAAATATAAATTGAACTAGAAGTTTCCAGCATATCCTGACCATCTTGACTCCTGAATCATGACTCAAGTTACAAGGAGTTTGCCAATTCTCCAAGACTATGCTTTAAAACCTACTAGCACAAAGTGATCTCACTGTTCCCTTGGGCAAAGAAAGTACCTATTTGAAGTGGATCCAAAACCTTATGGTGTTTACTTTCTTAACTTCTCCAATGCCTTTCAGCTATAGATGGATCTAACCAAATGGCCACATAGGAACCTGGCTCCCCCCTAGCTTCTCCATCCCCAAACCTGTAATGTCCCCACTTTGGGACATCATTACATTTCAGGGTGTTATGATAACCAGAGCAACCAGATGGATGTTATAGCGAGTACAGTGACTATTGAGGGATATTTTGGGGTCTGGTTTGAATCGCTCATCCTATTACATCATTATGATCCATTTCCCACAAATTGGCTTTGGTTCCGTTGCATTCCGATGATTTCCATGATTTTGAGTATTTTGATCTATAGGTTAATTAAATTCACTAAGGAGGTCATTTTGGGCACAATACTTGGAGGAACCTCTCAGTGTAATAGCTCATTGGAATCTGGAGGAACAACACTACAGGATAGGATGATGAGAAGTGACTTTCAGTGGCCAGGGAAGCCACAAGGAGAGATAAGGTGCTTTTCAAAGGTAAAAAGGTTAATTAATTAATTAAAGTGTTTTAATTAATTAATTAATAATTAACAAAGTAAAAGTCACTTTGGAGGGACAAGGTGAGTATTAATAATTATCTTTGATATCTGGCTTCTAGCTAGTGAGCCCATACCTTGGGGGTTTTGAGGGTTTTGACTTAACAATCCCTAGAGGACGATTCGATGGTAAAAGATTCCACCTAGCTTGTTCCCAGCTTGGTCTCAGGGATGCAATACTCCCCCACACCATTCTATTTCATATCTACTCAGTTGCAGGAGAGTTCTACACCAGTACAGGTACAATAGGAGAGAGGGTGCACCATTGGGGGTTTCCAGCAAGGGGGGGCACACCATTCATTGAAGGAAGGTTCGATCTAGCCAAGGAGAAGGGATTTTGGAGATTTGAGTATCTGGGTTCTTCTTGCAGGGTCTTCTCCATCATTTCTAGTGCCTTTTGGGAGAGTTATATGGTACGGATGATTTCCTAGAGCATTGGGACGAATTGGAGAGGAGGGCATTTTTTAGATTCAGATCTATTCAATTTGGAGGGGTTATACTTCAGATCTGACCCAGAGACTTCACCTAGTGACTTGCAATGTTCCGATCAATATGCCTAGCAAGTTTCAAGGCATTTGGAGGCCTCCTTCATCAGGGCCGAATTATTCGGCACTTCAAGGTTTTAGGAGGGTGCAGATTCATTGGAGGATTCAACATTTGGAGGAGTTATCCATAACATTTCAGCCTAAGACTTCGGGAGGGGGATCCTATCACCCCGATCTATCATTCGATCGATTTTTGACCCATTTGGAGGCTTTCTTTAGCTGGGCCAAATTATTGAGAGTTTCAGTCTTCTACTAAAGCGTGGCCTTTCCAGTTGGGGGTTTGGTATTGCATATGGCCTAGATCTCTTCTTGTATTCGGTCTTCATTGTGTATTTGGACTCTGGAGGCTTTCATCTTCTTCCCGGGAGCATTTTGTAGCATCTTCTATTATGTTTATTGGATCCATCTGTTGATCATTCCAGATCTGCATCATTTTTGTATCAAATTCTTTCTCATTATATTAATAAAGGTCAGATCTTTGTTATTGGTTCCATATCTGGTGTATATTGTATTTCCTTTGACTATATCTTCAGATCTAGGTGTGATAATTGAATACAAACCCTAATTCTGAATTAAATAAGTCAACCTATAAGTAATCACCCAAACATAAGTAAATCAACAAAGTGTTTGACGAAATGCCACAACCAGAACAGTTTAAAATTCATGTAAAAACGTGATGTTCCTGGCATCTTGGCTTGGGAACATTACACTGGTATCAAATCTTAGACTCCTGCCAGCCTGAGGGGTCTTCCATAAGAAGAGATGGATATTAGAGATTTTTCTAGAGAGATTGTACATTGTGAATGGGAATACAACGCCTGTAGTGAGAGACTTAGGGCTGATATAACTTTCCAACGGTATGTAGCCATAAAAAACCCTTGGTGGAGCCAAGATGAGGTCATAGAGTGGGCTGACAGTATAAAGAGACACAGAGCCAACGCAACTAGATGAAGGGAAGAACAGAGAAACCCCACCCCCATTAGAAGCAGCCAACTTTGCTACAGTTGCAAGGTGCCTTGGGAACCAGATCATAGATGTAGGGGTAAAGGTAAGAAGCACATTATTGAGGTACACTATGACAGTGATGATGAGGCGTGTGAGGATGGATCGACAAATGCTTATCTAGAGCAATCCGATGTGACTAGTGACTCTTGCACAGAGGCTAGCATGCTTGAGGAGGATAGTGATCCTTGCACAGTGGAGGAACAATGGGATGGATAGGAGGATAGCACATGTGTTTTAGTAGTCATATTACATATTGTTGATGATCTTACACCTTACAGAGTGGTGACACTAGTGAGGATTCACCCGTGTTAGCACCTAGAGATTATGAGCTCCCTATGATGACCGTGACACATCTTTCATCTCTCCAGACACCCATGATAGTCACGACACATGAGGATAGCAGTGGCATGTCAAATATGATAGAGGAGCCTTTTGTGAGGGATGCACACCATGGACATGTCCACCCACAGACCCAGGGGGAGAGACATGACTTGGAAATAGTGGACCTTACACATACCTACTAGCATGAGGCGATTGAGTCACCTCTTTTGGGGACTCCATTAGTTGAGCAGGGTATGGAAACTGACAAGCTGAGGGGACACTTACTTCCAGGATCATCCTGCAGTGATGAGGGTGTATTCGCTATTGGTCAGGATGACCATAGCACGTGTCTAGACGCATCTATATGGGATCCAGGCACATATGATAGTAGCAGGGTGAGTGCACAGGAGGATATAGGTGCTCACACCGGATACAGTATGACTCAGAGAGAGCTAGTAGTTGGGGATGATGTGCAGTCACATATAGGAGGACCTAGTAGCACAGTGGACAGGGGGAAGTTCAGCACCTTATCTTCTGTAGAGAGTGTTGTTGGAGATTCCAATGTTGGCACTAACAGTGAGAGGCATGAGGTGGCACCTCAGCATGACTGCGATCAGGAGTCACACCATTAGCAGGATAGTTGAGAGTCAATGAGGATATGATCATGGTAGCCACCAAATGTTTTGATGACACACATGCATTGGTGGCCGATTATTGTTGGAGTGCATCAGTGGCACATGGTAGTGCAGATGAGGGATTTTCCATGGATGACCTTGATACTCTCAGGGAGAGAGTGTCTATGATGAGGAGTGACTACCAACAGTTTTTGACAGACAGGGACTACCTACTAGGGATTGGCGCGATGTATCACAGGGCTCTGAGGGAGTAGGAGTTGGATATGGACAGACTTACCCATGAGTTGGAGAGCATCCGAGGATTCTTGAGAGGCACATAGATAGCCCTTTGAGAACCAAAGTCCAGATCAAAGGAGCTTCTTGAGAGGCATACAGATAGCCCTTCAAGACCCAAAGTCAGATAGCCCTTAGAGAGCCAAAGTCGAGATCAAAGGAGCTTCTTGAGAGGCACATAGATAGCCCTTCGAGAGCCAGAGTCAGATATGCTCTTTAGTTGCATGGCTAGAGGATGATGGTGGTATAGAAGAGGAGCACTAGTTGACGAAGGAGCATGAGGAGTACCTAGAGTCACTGATGAGTTCGGAGAGTTATGACCCGGAGGCTCAGGAGCTACCCTCCACAAGGATCTTTGAGACAATCGAGCACTCACATACGCATCGGAATACTCACATACACCCAAGGACAGTTTTGAGGAAACTTCCATTTTTGTCCCGAGAGTGGTTGACCTTCATGTAGAGGTTGATCCAGTAGTACACCCAGGATCTACGATGCAACATGAGTATCTGGGAAATGACATGAATATGCCGAAGCATACAGTGGTGAGTGATAGCTCACAGAGACATGCCGAGATGTACGGTAGGATTCAGAAGGGCATATTTCCTTGCAGGGAGGAGAAACCCTTAGGGGAGCATGCAGATGTCACTCCTTTGCAGCAGCACCTAGTTGAGAGATCACCTTCACCATATCAACAGTTGCATGGGAGATGAGAGATGGAGGTTGGTTGACCAACAGTGGGAGGAGTTACTTCTGTTTGTACTGGATGATTGGGATTCAATGATGACTACAGGCGAGCATTTATCATGGGTACCGGTAGACAAGCTTGTGGTCAAATCCTTGGGATTGACCAAAGCAGGTAGTATTTTTCAGTCCTACAGTCATCTACAGATGTTTCTGTTATAATTTCCTGACACTTTTACCATAGACCGAAGTATGAGGAGAGATAGACAGTGGCAAAGGAAATGGAGAGTGGTTAGGCTGAGATCATCTGACATGAGTGTTGTTACGGCATACAACAGGACAGAGGTGGGTCATGTTAGGTAGACAGTTGATTCTTTGTGCATGATGGTGAACATCATAGGCCAAGGGATAGCCGATGAGCACAGAGGTCTTCTGACAGTGATCAGTCTGCACAAGAGCAGTTAGCGAAGATTGGAAGTGATAAACTTTCAAGTTTTCCATGGGATCCGGGAGTTCATTTTGTTAGTAGGATGTTTCATTGCATGATGACCCCGATTGCGCCAGAGAGCCACATACTCCACCTTGGGTTGGTTTGGAGTGGGCCTGCAAGGATTTTTCCTATGGAGCGAGGCAGTTTCTCCCACTTGATCATCATGATCAAGCATGGATATGGTTGGGCAGGTACTACTTCCATAGAGATATCTTTACAGATGCAATTTCTGGATAGCAAGTCCAATTTCCATAGGTATTTCAGCTTGAGGATCCAGGAGTGGAGGACCCAGTATATATGTAGGGAGCAGTCTGGCAGGGTCAGCATAGTGCAGCACCAGCATGGTGATCTTTGACAGAGACTAGGAGGGAACCCAGGGATTGCAGGGTTGAGAATTTAACTGACTGACAAGGGCGAGTGGACCTTTGCAAGGGAAAGTTGTTTTGACTTTCCATTGAGCTTCAGTTTTGAGGAGAGCACATCACTTGAGGGTGTCTCACGGAGGTCTTGCAATACCTCATTCTGGCATCAACATGTGCAGTTGATGGAGGCCATGTTGATCTTGGTAGGGTCTTGGAGGATTGATTCATTCCGGGAGGAGGCCATGTGTCATGTGTAGGATATTCGCAGAGTTGATATATTTCAGAACTATACTTCACAGGATATTGCAGTTCACTTCATGATATGGGACCCAGGGGGTGGAGTGTATGATAGTTCATCTTTGATGGATTCTACTGTGTGTCCTACAGGTGGACATGGGATCCTGGTATTATAATTGAATGGATTTGGTTATTTGTTGAGGACAATAAATATTCTAGTAGGGAGGACTGTAATGTCCCCACTTTGGGACATCATTACATTTCAGGGTGTTATGATGACCAGAGCAGTCAGATGGATGTTATAGTGAGTACAATGACTATTGAGGGATATTTTGGGGTTTGTCTTGCATCGCTCATCCTATTTCATCATTATGATCCATTCCACACAAATTGGCTTTGCTTCCATTGCATTTCAACGATTTCCATGATTTTGAGTATTTTGAGCTATAGGTTAATTAAATTCACTGCGGAGGTCATTTTGGGAAAAATACTTGGAGGAACCTCTTAGTGTAATAGCTCATTAGAATCAGGGTTTTGAGCACAATACTAATTGATTTCTACTAAATTGTTGACTTCTATTTTTAGCTCAAAATCACTTAAAGACACTTTTACCCACTTTTCACTTATTGTCACTTTCAAATTATAATATTCTTTAGTAAAGTAACATCAAGTGACCATGTTTTCCCTTGAATCTCCGTGGATATAGTCTAACGGGGATGTTTAAAATACCGATCCCTCCTCTCTAGAGCTCCTACTTGGAAAGGGACATTACAGTCCTCCCTTCCCAAGATTGCTTGTCCTCAAGCAATACCAATCCAGGGTGTTGCAAAACCTGCTCACTCTCCCAAGTAGAATCCTCCACTAGAAGCCTTCTCCATCTGATCAAACTCTCCCCGATGACCCTCCTCCTCAATCTCTTCTCTTTGAACTCTAGTACCTCCTCTGGAACCAAATCTAGCTACCCCTCCTCATTCAAAGGTGGAAGCTCCTCTCAAGTGTTGATGAATTGTCCCACGACTTTCTTAAGACAAGAAACGTGGAGCACATTGTGAATTTGACTCCCCTCTAGAAGCTAACTCGTAGACAACTTCTTCTACCCTGTGGAGGATCTTGTAAGGCCCATAGAACCTGGGCTTGAGATTTTCCACCCCACTCTTCTTCAAATATCACTGCTTGTAAGGTTGTAGCCTCAGGAATACCAAGTCCCCAACCTTGAAGCTACGCTCTATCTTGTGTCTGTATGCACTCACTTTCTATCAATTCTTTGTCGTCTGTAGAATATCTTTGAGTGCTTTGAAAATCTCCTAAATCTCTACGATCCATTCTTTGGCTTTGGGAGCCCGACTATCTCCGAAAACCAAGTCAATCAAAGTGGGAGAAACATACCCATATAATTCTCAGAAGACGATCATGTCGATGGACATGTGGAAGGTGGTGTTGTAATAGTGCTCTCCTAGATGTAGCCACCTCACCCATGCTCTCTTCTGTCCACTCACATAGTTCCTCGAGTAACCCTCAACCCACTTGTTGACTATCTATGTCCATCCATCAGTCTGAGGGTGGTAATTGGTGTTGGGCTTTAACTCTGTCCCCACCAATATGAATAACTCCCTCCCTCCAAAACATTCCTATAAACCGAATGTCCCTCTCACTGACAATGTTCTATGGCAACCCATGAAGCCTGAAAACCTCTCTGAAAAATAGCTTAGCCACCTGTATTGTGTTGTAATCGGTCGAAATGGCATAGAAATGTGCAAACTTTTTCAATCTATCAACTACCACACAGATACAATCCTTACCTTGAACCTTGGGTAGGTCTGTAATGAAGTCCATGGAGATGCTTTCCCATTTCTTCTCTGGAATGTGAAGTGGTTGAAGTAACCTTGTTGGAAGAGTCTTCTCTGACTTGTTCTACTGACAAGTCACGCACTCACTAATATGTATCATCACATCCTGTTTGAGACCCTTCCAAGAGAATCTCTCTCTAACCTACCTGTAGGTTTTAAAAAGCCCCTCATGGCCTGCTAGTGGGGAGTCATGTAATGCAACCACAATATTCTTCTTGAGACCCAATCTTGGCACTAGATAGACTTGATCTTTGTAGAAGATGATGTCTTCAATGACTCGGTACCTGTCGTCCTATACCTGCCCATCCAAAATATCATAAGAAAAATTGTACTTGGAATATTCCACTAACAAGTGGGATTTCCAATCTACTGAAATCTCCATGAGGGAACAAGTTGTTGAATCTCCTAGACAATGCACCCACCATAATGTTGTTCTTACCCTTGACATACTCTATCAAATTCAAAGGCCTGGACCTTTGTCACCCACTTATGTTGATGCTCATTGAGATCCTTCTGCTCAAGGAGATACTTCAAGCTATTATGGTATGTCTTGGCCACAAATTTGTTTCCCACCAAGTATTGTCTGAATTTGGTCAAGGCATGTGTGATTGCAAGAATTTCCTTGTCATAAATCGAGTACAACCTCTAGAGCTGATAGATCTTCCTACTCTCAAACACAATGGGGTGTCCTCCCTGCATCAACATTGCTCCAATCCCCTCTCCTGATGCATCACACTATAGTAAAAATGACGACGTGAAGTTCGACAATGATAACACTGGGCATGTGCCCATGACTTCCTTCATGTGATCAAATTCCTTTTGTGACTTGTCGATCCATATGAAGGCCCCCTATCTGGTGAGATTAGTGAGTGGTAACCCCAATTGTGAAAAACCTCTCACAAACTTCCTGTAATAGATGCATAGCCCAAAGAAACTCCTCAACTCCGTCATGCTCTTGGGTGTTGGCCAATATAAAATGGCCCTGATCTTCTCTTGGTGCACTTGTACCCCTTGTGCACTAGTAATGTGGCCCAAGGATAGTATCTTTGTCATGCCAAACCCACAGTTCGACTCCTTGGCATATAGTGATTGTGACCCTGTTGTCGTCCTTATACACACCTACTAACGTGGGGAAGTCTCCAACCCACTTGGTGTGTCCTTAAAGGCACAAGCCTAAGTCTAGACCAACTGTCACCTCGATCTAGAACTCTTCCATCTAGGCTCGCTCCTAGGAAAGCCAAGGTGGGTAGACCCTACTTTACTAAGTTAAGTTTTAATAAATGATCGAGAAGTTAATTTGGTTTTTATTAGGGAGACCCAACCCAATGACAAGAAAACAATGCAAATGAAACTCTTTTAATGACAGGTGTTGTCATCCTTATACACACTTGCAAACATGAGCTAAGTTCGGCTCACTTAGTGTGTCCTTGGAGGCACAATACCTAGGTTCACAGCCCACGCTGTCACTTTGACCGAAACCTCTTCCGTCTAGGCTTACTCCTAGGGAAGCCAAAGGGGGTAGACCTTAGTTACCAGATGTGTTAAAGTTAGGTTCTAGGAGTGAGTTTTAATTTCTTAAGGTAAGAGGGGATCTATTCCTAAGATGCACAAGCAGCCAATGCAAGATGCAAGGGTTAGTATGTAAGTCAAGCCTTTTCCCTAGGTCAACTAAGACTAGTGCCTAAATATTAGGCAAGGGGTCAACTACGTTAAGGGGTGTTTCGTTCCAAGTAGATTACAAGTTACTTACAAGATTACAAAGGAATAAATTGAACCAAATAATATTAGATACAATTAATTACAAGTAAATATACAAATGATACAAGAGCAATCTAACCACATTTTACTTATATGTGTGCAAGATACCAAAGACTAAAGCATCAACATCAACAATTCATCACAATTATGAGTCCATCATCAAAACATCAATATCATCAAGAAGATTTAGAATATTTAAGCACAAATGTTATTAAGATTGATGAAGATTACCCACACTCTTGATTACTCAACCCACCAAGTGTTTATTAGGTTTCATCCAGGGTTTAATTATTAGGCTTCCTTAAGATTTATCAAATTTTATTAAAGCTTTCACCAAAGCCTCCTCCTCCTATTTTCAAATAACTACTGGATGCTCAATAAGTGTTGCCACCCTAGCTTCACAAGTCAACCCAAAACAAGAGTACTTCTCGGAGAGGACACATCCTATGCGCTGTGAGACAGTCCCCAGACTACACCTTCCGTTGTTTTCCTCAAGCCCCATTTTAGATGGTGAATATGGTGGTCTAAGGTACCCTAAATAGTCTATTAAGTATAGATATGGATTAGGTAGACTTTTAGGTGATTATTAGAGTGTTTTGAAGATTTTAAGACACTTTTAAAGTGTGATTTAGTGATATGGCCGAAACTGTTATGAGCTTAAAAATGTGTTGTTTCGAGCTTATGCAATTAAAAGTGTGAACACATGTCAAGCAAATAAAGATGGCTGAAAAGATTTAAGTTACCACATACACATATGAGCTTGCTATCAAAGAAAAACCACAATGGCAAGAACAACTTGCCTTCAAGAGATGAAAAGAAAATTTAATGTGTGTTTGCCTACTTAACCATTTAACAACATTCAAGCCTAAGCAAGTGGCTTCCAATAGATATAAGCGATAGAGAGATAAACCATTCACTTATTTAAGAACTTAGAGATTAAAGAATTTAAGATCTAAACATGTGCATGAAGAAAATAATTGAAGATTAACTAAGCAAGTAAAAGATCTAGTTAGGTTACTTATTATGCCTCCCAATAGGCTTAAGACAATGATTATGTGTTTGATCTAAATCTAAAACAATGATAGCATTAATCCATAGATCATTAATCACATCATCAACCACTTAACCTTACCTATTGGGGTATTCCTCTCCCAACTAGGTAGGCAATTAATTAGGTTTTACTTAGTTAGAAAGGATTGCTAAGCCAAAAAAAAAAAAAAAAAGGAGGAGGATGGGTTTTAAAAACATTTTTTTTTGGTTTGGTAAATCTCTGACAACAAAGAGTTTGTGGAGGAGTCTAAGGATTCTAAATCTTTGACATGAATTGATTCTTAAAAAAGTATTTGAAAGAAGTAATTGAAAAAGAAATATGTAGTGGAATGGTTTAGGGAGGGGAGAAATAGTTTGAAAGGCATATCAAATTATTGGAGAGCTTTCACTTCTTCATTGCATATTATCATAAGTTGGATTGTTTGGAAGCATGGGAATGGTTGGGATATTCAAATTGGATTGGATCCTTTGATAGGATCTCAATCCTTTTATAAATTGTTTGAGAATTTAGTAAATACACTTCATTCAAAAGGAATAAAGTTTCTGGCTCAGGTAGCTTCTTTGGATACAGGAGTTTTGAATGGTTTCAACTGGAAAAATGCAGAGATTTTCGATCTTTTTGGGAGAACAAAAAGATGAATGGGAGATTTATGTGAGGGGACTAAAACTTTCTGGGTTTGTGTTATCTACTAAGACTGATTCAATTGTCTGGTATTGGGATAGTAAAGGCTGAAAATTCTCTGCAAAACAGAGCGTATGAACCCAACCTTGGAAGACATGTTGTGCATGTCCGTGATGGATCAGMAAAAAAGCTTGGGGAGGAATTCTTGCCTCTAGTAGAGTTCGCTTATAACCACAATTACCAGAGCACCATTTAGATGGCACTGTTTGAGTTTCTTTCTGGGCGACCGTGTCGGACGCCCTTGAGTTGGGATCGGCTTGAGGATAGGGTCCCGGTGGGACCATAAGCGATCCAAGAAATGGAAGAGAAAATGAAAACCATAAGACAAAGGATAAAAGAAGCGCAGGATCGGCAAAAGAGTTATGCCGATGCGCACCAAGTCGACCGTAGTTACGAGGTCGGCGATCGAGTTTCTTATCAAGTTTGAAAAAGGGAGCTAAACTCTCTTCTAGGTTCGTGGGACCTTTCGAGATTGTGGAGAGAAAGAGGTCGTGGCCTATCGACTAGCCTTGCTTAATTCCTTGAGGCATATGCATGATGTTTTCCATGTATCTGTTTGAGACTTTATGTTGGTGATCCTACACACGTGATTGACATGAGTTTCTTGCATGTATCGGACGAGGGAGGACGCATATGATATGCGCCAACAGTTTCCGTTTTGTTTATAGACTTATGATACTATGGTACTTATGATATTATGGTACACTTATTTCAGCATTATACTGAGAAACTTCGGGACGAAGTTTAGACCAAGAGGTGGTGAATGTAACATCCTGCTCTGGCGCACTGACAAAACTCATTCTTTGAGGACACTTGCTCGCAAGTGATCTGGATTTTTATGATGATGAACCACTTAACCTTGATGATGATGCGTCATGATTGATGACATGATGTTTTACTATTGCTATATACAGGTGCTATTGACTCAGTTTCATTGAGTGTGCAGGGTT
>JASDQU011311679.1:5774-16873 GCA_032191745.1 Picea mariana
GTAATTGGTATGGGATGTTAGTCCATGGGTTTACCCATGTTTAGGCCTATTTTGTAAAGTATAAATAAGTAGCTAGGCAATGTAAGAGAGGGAAATAAGCTAAGTGCTAGTAAAGGCTTTGTGTATACTGTGTGACCAACTTGCAGAGCTGAGTTCAAGTGTTGTAAGTGCCAAGTGCATGAATTGTAAGGAGGCTTTGTGCCAGATCTACTCGGGGAAGGAGGATCTGGTGAGGTGCACGCAGATCGCCTGTCCTATGCGGAGTACAAGCTTGATCTCTGTGTTGTAATCAAATTGACCAAAGCTAATAAAGAAGAGGAAGACTGTGTGGACGTAGCCCCAGGGTGGGGGTGAACCACAGTAAACCTGTGTGTTTTGCTTGTTGCCTCAACCTAATGTGGTTGTCTCTTCCCATGTGTTGTGCTTTGATATGATTATGCTATGTGATTTTCTATGATATACTTAGATAGATCCACTTTTCTTTGTTCTTCTTAGATGTATGNATCTGACATATATGAAAGTGTTGAGTGCTAGACCTATTTTGGTTCTAACTTAACCTATTTCTAAGTGAATGTTGCGGTGCTCTGCGCCATTTGTGGAGTGACATGAGGGTTAAATATAGATGAATGATTTATGCTAAAGTGTTTTCTAAGTGTTAGAATCATAGATATGTGTCCCAGCTAAGGTTGCACACACCTGAGTCTTGCAACCACCCATTCCTCTACCTCAGGTGAGACTTCATCTTCTTCATAGGTGTTGCCGAAAGGGACAATAGTTAGGGTTTTGTTGGTGTCCTGCTGAAGTGTTGAAACTTGGGTCTGCCCCTGTTCCAACAAATGGTTCTGTTTCCGAGACCTGAAACTGTGATTGTAGGGAACTGAGGAAGAATAAACTTTGTGCAAAAGGAAGCTCTCTGCATAGATTTGTTTCCCTAGTGTGCAAATTTTTACTTGACCTATGAAGCTTTGTGCCAGGAATAAGGTCAGATCTGAAGAAAGGAAGATCAGATCCAAAGAAAAGAAGCGAGATATGAATGCTCTGTGCTCTAAGAAAAGTAAAAGTGGAAATTTATGAAAGAAAGAGGTCAGATCTACAGAAAAGAGGTAAGATTTGTAAGCTCTATGATCTGTGCTCTAAAAAAGGTAAGAATAGTCAAAAGTTCTTAGATCTGGAAGCTTTGTGCCCTGTAGAAGTAAAAGAGGTGAAAATTTTTGTTTCTAAATCATGGATCTAGGTATGATCGATAGATTCTGCCCTAGATTAAAAACTAGGGCATTAATAGATGAAAGAAAGTTTTATATGAATAGATCTGATAAGTATAATGATAGATATGTTATACCTATGCATAGAAAGAATGTCTAGACTAACAAATGGATGTAGGATCCTAGAAATAAATTTATGTAGGCTATCCATTATGATCCTAGCTTGCAATACAAGAAGAGTTGGGGACCATGAAGAGAAAGAGAGGAATGCCTTGGGAGAAAACCTAGTTGCCTCTGTTGTAAGGCTATGGACCATGAAGTACTGAATTTCCCTAGAATGATTGCTAGAATTGAAAAGATGACTATGGAGAAAGAAAACCCTGAAGGAGACTAAGAGACTAATATTATAGAAGAATCCCAACAAGAATCATAGAAAGTATTCATACATATGAAAAAAACCCCGAAGGAACATAAAGATGTCTGATTACGAAATATCTTCAAAGAAAAGAAGCAAGTCAAAGCAAGAATAGGGGGCTTCGACATTGACTGTATTCTCGATGAAGAAACACAAGTGAACATTATGCCATAAATCACTTGGGAAGCTATAGGGAATCCTTCCATGATCCCTTCATTGGGAGGAATAGGACTATTCAGAGGAAAACTGATGATGTTATGTGGAAAACTCACTCAGATACCTATGACAGTCAATGGAACTTTAACAAAAGAAGACTTTGATATTATCAAATTCATTGAGGACAATGCCCCGTTTACTATGCTACTCGGAAAACCTTGGATTGAAAGAGATCAAGCTAGAAAGAACGAAGAAGAAGAGGTTTTAGAACAACAGAAACAAGAGTTAAAAGATTTCATGACTAAAAGGATTGCACTGTTAATAAAAGAACAAGAGAACCACTTGAATCCATATGACACTATAAGCCCAAATGTCGAGGCCAAAGCTATGAAAAAGGCTGAAATTTCTACCCCAGACAAAGAAGAAGTGATATACCTAAACCCTAGGAGAGAATCTAACTAGCACGAAGTGACTATGTCCAAGGAAAATAAGAATCAAAATGAGAAGAGAATCACCGATGTTGCGCCTCTTTCATCACCTTAGTGAGCAAAATAGAGGTGCTTGCAAGCTCAGTTGGGTCTGCTGAGCAGGATAGCTGCAAGGAAAAGAGTTAGGGAAAGAAAATAAAAGACTACAATTAAGAATTAAACTAAGAAATGCAATAACAACTAAATTCATGAGCATAGGGACATAGAAACAAAAAGAACCATAAGACCCATGTCACCAATGTTGAGGCTGATCTATTAGTGAAAAAATACACCAAGAAGAAAGGGGACTATGAGTCCCTTCTTCCTGCAAGGGAGGGCTCTTGGACCCCCACTAGCTATCTCTTCTTACAACAAAAGGAAAATGGAAAATGATGAAAGAACTCTTTACAAATCCACTCAATGGGTGAGATGGATTGTCCAATGCAATGGTGCAAATATGCTCTTGACAAGGATGGAGTCCTCAAGAGAATAGAGGTAGCATAACATTACTTTGAATTCCTTGAAAAAATGAGGTGCATCCATGGATTTTTATAGCATTCCTTTGGGTTATTGTTTAACTGCTTTGTAGTGTGAAAAGAGGCCAATCAGGGCATTCCTAGGTCTTTGACCAGCCCACCAGTCAGATCCAGTCTAGATTTGAGGGTCAAATTGGCTTGGGAGATGAACCATAAGTGGGTGGGAGGCTGACCACTCTCATAAATGTGTCATTTAGCAGGTGCGTGGATTTTTGTGATAACAATCACGAATCGTGCACATGTGCACAATTTCCGTGTTTCGGTTTCACGCATGTGCGCGCGCGCCCAATGTCTGCATAGTGCTCTTCAATTTTTCACTACTTTGTATAGTTTTTTACCTTTTTATGAATGCTTTGGTATTAATTCAGGTTCATGGATGACTTCATCACTGTTTGATGATGCTGAGTTCTTGTAATCATCTGCAGACAAAATTTTAGTGATAACAGATGCCCCCTGATCGATGAGGTTAGGAGCATACATATAGCCGAAATCCATCAATGTTTCTTCTACTGAGAATGTTGTTGTAAGAGAGAGAAATAATGGGATCATCCAGAGTGATCTGTTGGAGGGAAAAAGGAACTGGTAGGACCCGACCTTCCATGAGGTGTGTAAAATAGAAAACTGTGTACAAACGAGGTGGGCATGCCCCATGCTCGTGTCATGTAACTCTGAAAAAAGATGACTGAAGTGTTGGTGTAGACAAATACAGTTCCCTCAGGGGTGGTCGTGATAAAGGAAGAAGACAATTCTGCAATGAACGTACTCTGAATAGTAGGCAGTGATTGTGGTAATAAGTATCATCGACTATGTGGGCATTGATCTCCCAACCAAGTTCAAAGGTCTTCGAAAAATGAAAGAACTAACTGCAATAGTTGCAAAGTAAGACCCACCGTAACATGAGAAAGTGTTGGCGTCGAATGTTATGGGGGGAAACGATAGCAAGGAGCAATGGTGTTTCACCCTGNGAGGAAGTGTTGGAGGTACATGGATGAATTCAATATGTGGGAAGACTCAAGACTGCCCTTGGTTGGAGTATGTGTGAGAGAAAAAGTGGCCGCAACTGTTTCAATGAGGTTGAGTGTCAGGGAGACGACAAGACCGGGGATAAGTTGTGCCAGAGGCGGGACAAGGTGAACAAATTCAGAGGGCAGAGGTAAGTGGCCTGTGGGGTACTCTGAAGATATGGATGATGTCGTCAAGGGGAGATGATAAGTAGTTCTCTAGACAAGGGTGACATGGGTTGTAGTTGGCCAAAAGAGGGAAGCAGGTCGCCAAAGGTGATGACAAAAAGGTAATGTAACGACTAGAAATAAAGGCGTTTATACAATAAATAACAAATATTTGGGGAGAAGTGTAAAAATACAGAAACGGGTGCCCCAGTGTGATATGGGTCACCCATGTAGGTCATAATTTTCTCAGAATACTGATGAAGGGTGGGGGCCCCATTGGTGAGTTTATGTATGAGGTAGGTGAGATGAAGGGAGATTTGCACATGGGCAAACTGATTGTGGATGAAATGGAGGGTTTGTGGTACTACGGAGGGGCAGTCAAAGGACCGTGAAGAGATAATCTGGGAGTCCATGTGGGAAAGCAAGAAAAATGAGGAGAGGGAGTATGTGGTTGATTCGCGACATGATGAAAGACTATCAGGACTCACATCCCTAAAGGGTTTTAAAAAACAACATGAGTGTCAGAAGTGTCAAAAGGTGCTATGAATGGGACAGCTCATGTGGGTAAGAATGCTACTGGGTAACAACACCGAAAATACAAATGAAGGTGTGGGTACTGCAGAGCTGGGAATGGGGATCCTAGAGGCGAATGTCAGAGGGTGTGACTGGAAATGTAAGTGTGATACAGAGGGAAAGACTACATGTCAGTGCTGAGTATATACCTGAAGGGGTTGTGTCGATGTATGATGATCAAGTACCTGCACACATGAAAACCAAATATCCAACATGAACAATATCTAAAGAGAATCGAAGATATCATCATGTATGTGATAAGCGTGAATATGTGCATGCGTACTTGACCAGGGTATGAAAAATGGCACCCCGGGGGCTTAGGATGAAAAGAGGCCCAGGGACTGCTATGATGTATATGATGGGATGTTGATCCCGTGGCTAAAGATGGATCGAGAAATGGACACCATGGGCTCCCGGAATGGTGAGTGGAAGTTTGACAAAAAGGCCTATATATAGCTATAGGGCCCACATTGCCACCTCATTTGTACCTGCTATGATAGTGACTTGACGAGCAGTTTTCAGAGGAGATTTGGAGATTCGGGGAGGATGAGGCACTCGATTGGTGATTAGCGAGCTTCAGGTTAGTGGTCTGATCATCCTGCATAGAAATAAAAATTCATTTTTTGGGCAGGGGCTGTACGGAGGGCTGTACAGAGGGATTTTGTGGATTTGGGCCCCACGTGCATAGGTGATCTGGAAGTAAGAGCGCACACATGTGCGCCTGCCCACCGGATAGACGTGGATGGGGGCACCGGTGAGGGGGTAAAAGGTGCACACTATGTGTGTGCCTGTCGGCTGTACATCTATGCATTTGTGTACAGCTGTGGCATGGACAGGCGCGCACCAGTGCGCACCTGTGTAGGTAACAGGCACGCCTGAGAGCGCACCTGTGCAGCTAACAGGTGCACATGCACGCATGCCTGTGTAGTGAATAGGCACGCATGTGGGTTGAAACAGTTGTGCCTTAGAGGCAAGGTTGACGGGTGTACAATTGATCTTTGTGATGTTGTTGATGGTCTCGTGGGTTGATATAAGACTCTTTGTTGTGGCTGCAGGTGGAAAGTTTTCACGATGCCAGTGGGTTGGTGAGAGAGAGATTGGTCCCAGCTGTGAGAAGCCATGGCTATTGAGGAGCTGGGTGTGCGTGTGAATTTAGCAGCCTGTGGGTTGCTAAATTTATTTGAGTGCCCATTGATATGAGTGCAGGAGTATCTCCTGCAGTTCCTGATCCAGACGTGGAGTCCAGAGTTGCATTGCTTCCTTGTGTGAGGAGAGCAGATCCCCTTCACTACGGTGGAGGATGTGTACTTCTTGACTGGGCTCCTGTTTTGGGGTGTTCCCCTATCGGCAGAACCAGTGCTACCGAGGGATTTGGCCCTAGCGACCATTGGCTAGAAATACTATTCAGGTCAGAACTTTATGTCCGAGATGGTTGTAAGCATTAGGTCGATAGATGCCCTAGCGCATCGCTGTATAGAAATGATGATTGTGAGAGTATATGGGTCATTGGCGACCCAGTGGATCAGTGGGGGCCAGCTGATGGTGATGGAGAGAGTACTGGCTGGTGAGCATTTCTCCTGGGGGCTGACGCTGCATGCTAGGATGGTAGGGCAGCTGGAGCACTGCTGATCCACGGATATGGGGGATTTTGCCTTCGAGTCTATCCTGGTGGCTTGGTTTCTGGAGAGGGTGTCGATGTTGCACCCTAGGATTTTATTGGGTGCACCTGGGGCACGAGAGCCATGACTGTGGTGATGGTTAACAGTGTTGCTTCTCCATGGTGGTGGTGAGGGTGGCCACTTCTTCACTGCAGATGTGGCACATGTATGGCAGAAGATGTCGCAGGTGATACTATGGTACCCCTATGCCGGGGTTGACTTCCAAGGTGACCTGGACATGGTGCTACCTCCAAGGGAGGTGTTTGACCACCGAGGCATGTTGATTGATGATGTTGATATGTATGTTTTTGTGTTTTTTGAGATAGCATACCTTATGTATATGATATAGATGCTGATACGATCTGTTGTTTGTGTGCATGTGCAGATGTGGCACCTCGCGGGTGCAAGGTGGAGTTGCAGAGAGCGCCAGAGAGATCACCACAGGGAGAGAGACGTTAGCATGAGGATGTCGCTGGGCAACCAGCTGAGCCAGAGAGGGAAGCAAGGAGGCACCGGTTTGATGACCCTGGTGCTGGGCCATCACACACCCCTTCGATAACTTTCGGAGTATATTTTGAGGGCATACGCCATCGTCTAGAGACAGTGTTATAGGATGTGCCTAAGGGCATATGGTCTCACATCCAAGATGAGGCTTTCCTGGAGCAGTGCGTGGGAGTGCCGCCACCATGGCGGGCCATAGTACGATGAGTAGCAGTGGCTACTACGATGATGGTCGGATGACTATCATTAGGGCAGGAGGGGTTGATAGGGGGTGGACCACCACTGCCTAGGGAAGGCGGTGGTGGGCTACCACTACCTGAGGGAGGAGCAGGGGGTGGTGCTCTAGAGGCACCATGAGTGGTGCTCTGATGCATTTGGTGTATATATATATTTTTTGTATATAGGCTGGTGAGCCCATTTTGTAACGAGGTGCTTCATTGGCCTACAGATACTTGTATATTTTGTATGTAAACATTCAGATGGCACTGTGGACCTTTATATATAAATGAGTATACATGTTTGAGATCTATGTGGTGTTTACATGTTTTTGGTTAATGTTTTGATGATGTCTATTCTATATATATGCTGTGACAGGTTTTTTTGATATGTTTACGTATGTGTAGAGGTAACTTGATGGGATATATGCCAATATAACACTATGTTGGCTATGTTATCTGTAATTTGATTCAATTACCTTGGAATGTGTGTAAATGTAATGGAATCAAAATGTCGAGATAAAATCCTAACCTGCAGTTATTTGCGAAAGAGGCAAGGATCATGGACGCGGTACACATTGTTGAGCTGGAGTACGACTAGTTGAGAGTCGAGGAAGATGCTAAGGTGACAAATACTATGCTGTTGGGCATCATCCAAGAGGCCAATGACGACGATGTATTCATCTTGGTTGTTGGTTGCTGAACCCAAACATATGCCGTGTGAATGGAGCATTTCATGTGAGGGGGTGTAGAGAGCCCAAGCAACCGAAGCAAGATTTTATGTCCAACGGCTGGCGCCATTGGCGTAACTGATGTGGTAGGCTGGTGGAGGAAGCATATGTCAATAGCACAAAGGATAGTTTATACATGAGGGAGGAAAAAATATTAAAAACGCTATAAAAGAAAATAACCTAAAGTAGAATGACTATGGTTAAGCTTAAAATTTCTTGAGATACAACCCGTTGACGGGTTCTTTGAGAGAGAGGCCTTCGAGACAAGCTAGGATGTATGCACCTTTGGTGAGGCAATGTTGGATAATGTATGGGCCATGCCAGAGTGACTCAAATTTTCCGTGGCCAAAGGTATCATGAGCGATATCGTAAGCCAGGACGAGGTCACCTTCACGAAATGAGCGAAGGTTGACATGGCGATCAAAGGTAGCCTTGGATCATTTTTTAGCTTCCTCGTTGTTCTGTAAGGAAGATTGACGATCTTCATCTAGAGACTCTAAGTTCAGCAAGCGATGCTCCATTGGAGCAGTGTCAGGTAATAGCTCAATTGCGGTGCATAATGTGGGAATTTCTCACTCGATGGGAAGAGTGGCCTCAACCCCATGGACTAAATGAAATGGTGTGAAACCAATAGCTATTTTCACAGCCGTTCGGTAAGCCCATAGCGCAAAAAATAACATATGATGCCAATTGATTTTATGTTTATTAACCGTGCATTGTAACATGATCTTGAGGACTTTGTTAACTGCTTCGACCTGTCCGTTAGACTGAGGGTAATATGGTGTGGAAAATGCGTGAGAGAATCCTAACTGAGATGAGAGTTTGATGAATATCTCATTCTCAAAGTGTTTCCTATGATCAGAAACGAGTTGAAGGGGTACTCCAAAGTGGGATATGACGTGGTTAAAGAAAAAACACGCTGCAGTGTCAGCGGTGTTGTTGAAAGTGGGCATAGCTTCTGCCCATTTGGTGAAGTAATCAACGGCGACAATGATGTATTTGTGACCATTGCTGGAGGGAGGATTACAAGTCATAAAGTTGATGCCCCATTTACAAAAAGGGCTGGCAGTAATGACAGAGTGAAGAAGAGCGGGGGGAGCTCGGGCTTTATTGGCATAGAACTGACATTGCTCACATCGTTTCATGGCATGAATGCAATCATGAAACAAGGTAGCCCAAAAGTAACTAGCTCGGATAATATTTTGAGCAATGGATATGCCCGAAAGATGGCCCCCACATGTGTTGATGTGGTAGTCGTTTAAGACTCTATCGTCCTCATCAATAGTCAGGCATCGATGAAGAATGGTGTCGACGCTCCGCCAGTATAGGATGTCTTCGATGAGGAGGTAGCGGGGGGCCTGATGGAAAATACGATGACGATAATCTCATGAAAGGTGGTTACCGAAATTTTGAGTGCGGAGATAGGTGAGGAGGTTGTCGTACCAAGGATCATCCGAAGTGATGTAAAAGAGATGTTCATTGGGAAAGTCAGTGTTGACGGGGGCATTGGTGGTGTCAGAGGGGAGGGCCATGACAAGTTCAGCAAGAACAAGGGCCTTATTACTCTTAGGTGTTGAGAACTCGAGGTCATACTCCTGAAGGATAACGATCCATTGAGTAAATTTTCCATTAACTTGCCAATGGCTGAGTAAGTACTGCATAGGGTTGGAATCTGCGATGAATTTTGTTGTTCGAAGAAGAATGTAGTGGCACAATTTCTGGACTACGAGGATGAATGCAAGAGAAAGTTTCTCTTCATGTTTATACTTCAAGGGTGGACCTGAGAGGTTTTTACTAACATAATAAATGACATGCTCATAGTTTTCATCATCTAGCTAGATGAGAACGACGGCTACTGATACATCGGATGTTGATACGTAGAGGATATAGTCGCGATTGTAGTCAGGTGCACTAATTAAAGGTGCATTCGAGAGGGTGGTTTTAAGATCGTCAAATGACTATTGGGCATGGGCATCCCAGTGAAATGGGATGTCATGACGTATTAAGCAAAGGAAACCATGTGCATGTACGACGTAGTCTAGGACAAAGTGTTTAAGAAACTTAGCTTTGCCCTGTAGGCTCTGAAGTTGGCATAAATTCCGGGGAGGTGGAATTTTGGTGATAGCTTGGACTTTGAGGGGGTCCATGGTAATACTACTTTGGGAAACAATAAAGCCGAGGAGGTGCCCTGCGGTGACACAGAAAATGCACTTGAGAGGATTCAAGCGGATGTTGTACTGATGACACCGTTGAAAGATAATTCGTTAATCATCAAGATGTTGGGTGCGTTTCTTGGATCGAGCTCTGAGGTCGTCTAAGTAAGCGAGGATGACATGAGATAGATCATGAAATATGTATGTCATAGCTCGCTAGAAAGTTGCGCCAACATTCTTTAAGCCAAAAGGCATGACACGATATGAAAAATTACCCCAAGGGGTAGTAAATGTCGTTTTATACTGATCGGCGAGGTGAATTTGAATTTGATTATAACCAGAGAATCCATCCATAAAGGAGAGAGCCTCATGGATTGCACAGTTGTCGATAATTTGATCGATGAAAGGTGTTGGAAAGTTGTCTTTGGGACATGCATGATTGAGATCGCGAAAGCCCATGCAAACGTGGATAGTGCCCTGTTTTTTTTTAACGGGAATAGGGTTGGAAACCCATGAGGTATAGGCGATGGGGTAAATGAACTCGACAACACATAACTTGTCAATTTCGGCTTTGATAGCCGCAACTTTGGATGGGTGTAGCGGTCATTGTTTTTGGCGAATTGGTGTAATGTCGGGCCAGGTGTCAATGCGATGTTCAACAATAGAGGGATCGAGGCCAAGCATTTCCATGTATGACCAGAATAAAATATCCCTATATTTCTGGAAGAGGGATTTATATGCGGTGATTTCTAGAGGAGTGCAAGCAGCTCCAATGGTGATTTCTTCGGCGATGCCATTTTTAATGGAAATGTCAATTTTAATGGTTGGGGAAATGTTGGCCATATTTCCTTCTTCAAAAGAATCAGGGGCATGAATGAGATTTTTGAACCAATCGATAAGCCCTGAGGGGATAAAATCCTTGGTTTTGACCGTGTAAATGGGGTTTTGGTTAGGAGGCATGTAGGCTTCCTGTGGAGAGAAGAGTGCGTGATGGTGTAGCGCATCCCAGGGAGAGTCCGGGTGGTTTAACTCTTCAAGTATTTCTTCATCGCTTTGGAAGTGACGGGAATACAAGGGGTCATGAGGAGTGATCTCGGTGACAGTGGTCATGTGGTTGCCCCCTGGTGAGGAAGAAGCAGGGGGAACAATGTTAGGATATGGGGAGGGTAAACTCGACATAAACCATATATTGAAGTACTGAGGGGTACCCATGGTGGTTGGGTGTAAAATGTCCGTAGGGGAATGAGTAGGAGAGTTGGGGGGGTTGGGGGGTGAATCCTTAGATACATCATCTAAGAACCATGGAGGTTTTGGGAGGGCCTC